>ML243687.1:0-76517 GCA_005239495.1 Nicotiana undulata
ACAGTATTGACTAATGTTTGACCAATTTCCGACCAAAATCGGTCGGAAATATTTTTTTTTTTTTGTTGTCCCCAAATTTTGTTGACTTTTGCGACCAACTACTCTTAATTCCGACCGAATTCGGTCGGAAAATTTCAGACCGATTTCGGTCGGAAAATTTTCGGACGGAAATAGCCTGATTTCTAGTAGTGATATATATAGGTACCGAATAACTCCGTCTATCAAGATTTGGACGGTCGGTATTTCATCTATTTCATATTTGATACTAAATGAAAGTTGTAACTGGATTTCAGAATCTTCTTGCAAATTCATGAGCATCTCATGGCAGAGCAACTGCCAAACAGCCAGACTCAATCCCATAATACTGTAGTTTTATTTGTTAGATGTTAGAACAATAAAGGGAGTTATAACTCTGCAAATGTTGCATATAAATCACAAAGAGTAACTGCCAAACAGCTGGACTGAATCCCACAGTACTGTAGTTTTATCTGTTGTAAGCAGTGGCGCCCCTTTTATAAAGCAAGCAAAGGCACCGCATTAGGTCTCATATTTATAGAAATCCTATTTTTTGTTACACCTAATAGACTATGTATAAGTTTAAAAAAGAGATCTGTAAAGTAAAAAAGTTTTAACTTTTTTCTAAAAAATATAGATAAGAAAGATTTGCATATGCTATGATTTCTACCAAGGAAATTGCACTTGAAATGAATATCGAACCCGAAATTCGTAAGAAATGTGTGATATATAGGAAGTAACAATTTGATGCGAATGGTGATAATGAAATCTCAAAATCTTTCGAATAGTACTTTAGAGTTGATTACTTTTATACATAATAGACAAGGCTATTTTTTCACTTCAAAAATAAATTTGAATAATTCGAAGCATATGAATATATTTTTGATTTTCTATTTCACAGTAAAAACTAAGATCACTAGATGTTAGAAATTTGAAAAAATAGTGTCTTAATCTTGAATGTTCCTTAAAGCATAATAATCAATTCAATATTGATGGTTTAGATTTATTTTCTGAATTAAAATATTAAAAAAAATAGTACAATTAGAATATAACAGTTTAATTGATACACTTAATCAAATAAAAAGATTTAATTCTTTTCCAAATGCTTAAATTGCTTATGGAATAATGTTCATAACTCATGTTACCGTTGCTTTCAGCGGAAAGAAGTTTTCAAAATTAAAATTGATAAAATCTTACATAAGAAATGTCACAAAAAAAGTTAAGTGGATTAGTTATATTGTCAATTGAGAAATACTCCACTTATTATGAGTTATTGATTATAAGATAATTAAATAACTTTGTATCTAAGAAAAGTTAAATAAAAATAGACTTCAAATAAATAATTTAAAAAAAATTAAAGTTAAGACCTCTTATAAAGTGGCTTTCGGCCACAAAATTCGTCGGTAGTTAGAACAATAAAGGAAGCTGTAACGATGCGAATTTTGTATATAAACCACAAAACCTGCTGAATGATAATTTCATGTCCGACGAGATTGCAACTTAAGCTACTATTCAATGTCAATCAATGCCTTTTCGCGGCAGACAAGGAGCTTAGTGCACCGAACTGTCTTTTTTTTTCCAATATTTTCACTTGATTCTTCAAATAACCTTCTTAGGGGACTAAAAGATGGAGTCCGGAACCAAAATATTGTCTTTTTTCACTCAAACGACCGAAATACGTAGGAAAAAAATTTAGTGACCAAAATACATATAGCGCCCTTTTAAAAGAGACTATATGTATAAAGCCTTTTATACACATGGCGTAGAAAAAGCAGATAAATAAAATTTAATGTACCAAAAAAAGAGTAGGTTGCAGTGGTGCAATGATTAAAGGCTAGGTAATAAATTAATTGTCTTTGAGGTCCAAGGTTCGATGCTTAAGGTTTGCTTGAGGGAATCGAACTTTGAACCTCAAGCACAAAACCAACTTATTACCTAGCTTTTAATCAAAGCACAAAACCAACTTATTACCTAGCTTTTAATCATCGCACCGCCTAACAGTCTGCACCTCTTTTGGTTAAGGGTGCAATATTGTAATTTGGTCACTAAGTTTTTTTTACACTCATTTCGGTCGCTGACTCCTAAAAGAAAAATCATCGGCTAAAGTAGTTTCATCACTTGAACCGACATTTTCTTGAACACAGCAGTTGACCAAAAATTCAACTTTAAATTACGTGTATGTGCACCAGCTGCATGTTGAATACGACTAGTTATCCTTCAGAGGGAAAATTATCGAATATGTAGGCAAGTAACATTATAATAAGCTCAAACCGAGCTTGTGAATGTGCATGCTTACATCAGGATCAGAATATAACTCTCTATCTAGCCAAAGAAACCACAGGCTCATGGTCTCAGACAAACACATACCAACTAGTACCCCTATCTATAATACTAGCAAGCAGAAAATGAATCCTCAAATGTCAAACACTAACAGCCTAATATAGGAAATACAAAATATAAGTAGGAATATGGAAAGATCCAACAGTGAAACTGATCCGCTCTGAGCTATGCCTTCTATTCAAAAGCTTCATCATCGTCATCTGGAAGTGGCTGAGCAGCGGCTTGCAAAAGCTCTTGTTCATGCCTGAATATGAAGAGGAGCATGGTTAAAACTCATACAAATAGTAAACAAAATTTCAAGCACTAAACGGCCTTTCCCAGCTCAGAAAAGCAAGCAACAGACTCAACTTGCATGGTCTAGCCTAACAGGAACCTAGTCCTTATTCTTACTACAATATGCAAGGGTTAGTCAGGAGCAAAATCATCCGTCCAACTATGATATACATACTAAGATGCATGAATATCTGTAGATCATCGTCTAACTCTGATAAACATATTCGTAAGATGCAATGAATATCTGTATTCTTATATGTATTCACTGGCAATGTTCTCAATTGTATGGAATATGCACATAGACCCTTTATTATTAGCAGAAACAAAAAATAATGGAACACAGGGAACAGAGATCTTACAGTTGCTGGGCAGCTAAGTCAATTTGTACTTCTGGGGGAGCAAGGGCAGGTGATTCCACAAAGTGAAGATTAGCATCCCTAGAAGTAGGACAAGAAGAAAATGAGATCTATACAACAAGTATGTATGCCTCACAAACAGGAGATTATATTATATTTCGCATTACCCAGCAAGCTTTCTGGCAAGGTACAGAAAAGGCTTCTCAAAGTTGTAGTTACTCTTTGCTGAGATCTCATAGTATTGCAAATTTTTCTTCCTGTGGAAGGTAACTTGCTTTGCCTTGACCTGCCTGTTCTTGACATCAACCTTGTTTCCACAAAGAACAATGGGGATGTTTTCACAAACCCTAAAAAGAAAGGAAAGCCAGTTCAGATTCAATCCTATATTCTCAATTATAAGTTACATGGACAATAATGATGACAGCTACATAATACCTGCAGAGATCTCGATGCCACGTAGGAACATTCTTGTAGGTCAGACGGGCTGTAACATCAAACATGATAATTGCACATTGCCCATGAATGCTGCACAATTAATGCAAAGAAGTTTGAGCAGCCAAAACATAGCAACCAAAAGGTTCAAGCAAGATTGCTAATGACCATCATTAGTCAATAAATCTAAGTGTTCAGACATTAAAAAAAAGTAGCAAAGTTGATGTTCAAATGTTAAATCTGAGATCAAAAGAGATGAGAGCAAGTAAATGAGCTAAATTTCTGTCACCACAGATAGCCTGAAATAGTAGTAGTATGAAGTACCACTAGAAGAATTTGCTGTAGATTATCACATGTTTCCAACTATTCACCATCAAAACAACCAACAAGCTAATAGCAATATTCTTTCCATCTAGAACCTAAACCTTTACACATTCACCACCCTTAGGATTTGATAGTAAAAGCTTTAAAAAGAAATAACATACTTCAAGCAGTAAAGACTGGGGAAATATAAGGTTTTCAACTGTCTATAGTCACTTACTAGTAACCATCCCGAAGACCTCCAAACTTCTCTTGTCCAGCAGTATCCCAGCAATAAAAGCGAATTTTCCCACAATTTGTGAAGAAGTCTAATGGATGGACCTCCACACCAATAGTGGCTGTTTGAAAAAGACATAAACAATCAACTCATGAGAAAAGAACTTGAAAAAGACATAAACAATCAACTCATGAGAAAAAGAACGAAACAAGAAAAAAAGCAAGCCTGTTTTGAAACACAAGATAATGATCCAGATTATTAAAACCACATTTTATGTCAGTTAAGGAAATCAGGCACTTACGTTCATATTTCTTCTCGAATTCACCAGTAAGATGCCTCTTGACAAAAGTTGTTTTCCCTGGAAAAAGTATACCAATTACAACAGAAACCAACACAGGATGCTCAAACAAAAGGAATCAAAAGCCATCTCTGGCAAACATCCACTTCAATTTACAAATATCAAATGAATAATTATTCATTGCACGCAGATCAACAGGAGATTCTCGGTGTAAACTTAGACATGATGATATCTTACTCTGAAATAATTATTATATTTAACCACTACTAAAGATTAAAATTTGTATAGTCAATATTGTTTTTCATTTGTTTGAAAGAATCAAAGCGAAAAATAGAACCGTTTGACATCAATATATTATCAGTGTCATTCTCTTAAAGACAAAAAGCACAACAACCGCAAAGTAAAGCAGTGGTGAATCCAGAATTTGTATTTTATGGGTTCAAGTTCAAAAATTTACCATGGCCCATTTTATTTGCTTGGTTGGATTAGTGGATTTTTTAACATATACAGCTAAAGTTACTGGGATCAGATGATCCCATAACTTGTACACTCGCACATGATTTCTTAAAAGTACTCGGTCACAATTTTTTGTAATGTTTAATGCTTTCATATGTTTGAACAAAAACAGTCCAACGCCAATAGATTGTTATTTTCATTCTCTTTGAGACAAAAAGTCCTAGAAACATACGCAAAACTCTGCTAAACATAGAAACATACCAGTTCCTCCATCGCCCACGATTACAAGCTTGAAGCTTGGATAATCTACAGTTTGTTGGTTTGGTAGAGCCTGTATAACAATAAACTCACAAATATCAGCCCTAATCAAAGTTAAAAACAATTTTAAAAACAAGAACATAAACAGTTGGACAAAAAATCAACAAAGTATATAAATACCTTAAAGGTCAATTATACCCATCATATACTAAGGTGGATTATCATTCCAATACTGATATAAAATTCGCAAGTATATAAAATCTCTAAACAAATTCCGCTATATTCAAACTCATTCCATTCTAATGACAATAAAAAAGTAATCTGTGTAAATTTGGAATCAATTTCTAAAAGAAGCAAAAGGAACAATTTACGAGAGAAATCAACGAAGCATATAAATTCCTCAATCTCAAACCAGTTGCCATCAATTATACATATCATCTATATGAACGATTATACAAATTTTCTAAACAAATTCCACTATAGCTAACTCATTCCATTCCAATAATAATAAATAATTTACACAAATTTGGAACCAGTATCTCTAAACAGAATAAAAGGAACAACTGGACGGAAAAAAAATCAACGAAGCATATAAAGACCTCAATCTCAAACCAGTTGCCATCGGTTATATATATCATCTATATGAAGATAGATTATATAGATTCTCTTTAAAAATTCCACAATTATCTAACTCATTCCATTCCAATAATAATAAATAATTTAAGCAAGCCTGGAACCAGTATTTCTAAACAGAATAGAAGGAATAATTGGACGAAAAAGCTCAACGAAGCAGATAAACACCTCAAATCTCAAACCAGTTGCCGTAGATTACACATATCATATGTGTATAAATTCTCTATACAAATTCCGCTAGATTTAAACTCATTCAATTCCAATAATAATAAAATAATTTACGCAAATTTAGAACCAGTATTTTTAAACAGAATAAAAGAAACAATTGGACGGGAAAAAAATCAACGAAGCATATAAACACCTAAATCTCAAACTAGTTGCGGTCGATTATAATTTCAATACTAATAAATAATTTGCAGGTATAAAAAATATTAAATGTGATTAAGACTAAAAATTAAAATTAACTCACCATATTGAAAGAGAAGGAAAAAAACGCAGTAAGCTTCGAGAGAGAGAGCTAGGGTTTTGTGTGTAGATTTGTGAAGAAAAGAGAAGTGCTGAAGTAGGGTTTATAAATTGAGCATATGGCTTTAACTTGACGCCACTTTCGGACTTTTTCGACTTAAATTTTCCGCTACCTTTTTTTTCTTTTTTCCTTTTTGTGTTTGTTATATTATTCCAGAAGATATACCATATTTTGAATTTCAAATTTGTACTTTTCGTGTCATAACTAAATAAAGTAATGTCTTATTTCATTTTATAATTTTTTTTACTTTTTTTCTATTTCTCTATATTTGTCCAACTTTTGTAAGTTCAAAGTGTAATATTTTGCACTTGGATCCACTAGGACTCTAATATTGCATTAGTGTCCTTCGTTGTATTACAAATTACTAGTGGTGATAATGGACTGGTTGGGTCGGACTTGGACGGGTTAAAAATGGGTCGAGCAAAAATGTGTTGGGTCTCAAACCATCCATATTACAAATTAATAATTTGAAATTACACAAAAGTTTATTGAGAAATATGATTATTTAGTTTGATTAATTTGGAATTTTAATGCTAAACTAGTTGGATGCTGATATACAACAACAACATATCAAGTAATATCCCACATCGTAGGGTCTGCGGAGTGTAGTGTATACGCAGACCTTACCTCTACCTTGTGAGGATAGAGAGGTTATTTCCAATAGACCTTCGGCTTAGAAAGGCATAAGCAACACATTAATGAAAATACAGACAAGAAAGGACAGTACCATGAAGCAATATAAAAGCAGAATAAAAACAACCAGATAGTAAGGTAATCAATAATAAAAGAAACAACGGTTAGTCATAAAAACCTACTACCAACAGAAAGCGAGATTGTGTGTCAATACTATTATTATGAACACTTTAGACTACTTACTCTACTACCCTAATCCTCGACCTCCATACCTTCCTATCAAGTGTCATGTTCTTAGTTAGCTGAAGTTGTGTCATTTCTTGCCTAATCACCTCTCCCCACCTCTTCTTTGTCCTACATCTATCTCTCTGTAGGCCCTCTAATGTCAACCTCTCACACCTACTCACCCGAGCATCTGTGCTTCTCCTTCTCACATGACCAAACCACCTAAGTCATGCTTCCCACATCTTGTCCGCAATAGGGGTCACCTTGACGCGAATAACCTCATTCCTGATCCTATCTAATCTGGTGTGCCCGCACATCCATCTCAACATCCTCATCTCTGCTACCTTCATCTTCTAGACATGAGCGATCTTGACTAGCCAACACTCAGCCACATACAACATCGTTGGTTTGAATACAACTCTGTAGAACTTACCCTTAAGTTTCAGTGGCACCTCCTTGTCACACAAAACACCGGAAGCGAGTCTCCATTTCATTCATCCTACCCCAATACGATGTGTGACGTAACGACCCGACTGGTCATTTTGAGCTCTGGCGCGTCGTTCAGCGGTTTGAGGTCTTGAGAAGTTTCACTTCAGGTATTATGACTTGTACGTGTAGTCGGAATTGAATTTGGGGAAGTTCGGAGTATATTTGGAAAGAAAATTCTAAACTCAGAAGCTCTAAGCTGAAAGAGTTGACCAAGGTTTGACTTTTGAGCAAACGACCTCAGAATCGGGAGTTGAAGGTTCCAACATGTTCGTATGATGATTTCGGACTTGGGTGTATGTTTGGATCGAGTATCGGGTCGTCGGGGAGCATTTTGGCACCTATTGTGGAAGTTGGCATTTTGGATTAATTTCATAAGTTTGAGTTGAAGTGGATTTTAATGTTATCGGTGTCCGTTTGGGATTCCAATCTTGGAAATATCTTCGTATGGAGATTTTGGTCTTAGGAGCGCATCCATAAGTTGATCTGGAATTCCGTAGGTCGTTTCGGCGCTAATTGGACAAGTTGGGAAGTTGGAAGATTTGGAAAATTTGACAGGGAGTGGACTTTTTGATATCAGAGTCAGATCTCTATTCTGGGAGTTGGAATAGGTATGTAATGTCATTTAGAACTTGTGTCCAAGTTTCGGCACAAGGTATAGAATTTGGGAATTTTAAAATTTATAAGTTTGATTCGAGGCAATTTTCATGATTTTGATGTTGTTTGACGTGGTTTAAGGATTTGACTAAGTTCGTATTGTATTTTGGGACGTGTTGGTACAATTGGTTAGGGCCCCGAGGCCCTCTGGTGGATTCCGGATGGTTAACGGATCGAGTTTGGGCTTAGGGGAAATGCTGAGGCAGCTGGTATCTGGTGCAATCGCACTTGCGTCAAAAAGGCAGCAAGTACGAGCCCGCAGAAGGGACCTAGGGGTCGCAGAAGCGGAGGTGGCCTGAGACTGATGGATTGCAGGTGCGGGTGATGTAGCGCACCTGAAAAACAACAGGTACGATCGTGGGCGCGCAGGTGCGGAATGGTGCTTGAGCTGGGGAGTCCACAGGTGCGGAAGTGTTTCTGCAGAAACGGATGCACGCCTGCGGGTGAATGGCCGCAGAAGCGGGAGAAGCTAGCCTTGGGGGAAACCGTATCCGTGAGGGACCTTCCGCAAAAGCAGTGACGCAGAAGTGGCTAATGGACCGCAGATGCGAAAGGTCAGTTGCGTAGAGGTGTTCTTTTAAAAATGGGATTTGGCCATTTTCTCTCATTTTCACTTGGTTGGGGCGATTTTGGAGAGCTTCAGGGAGGGATTTTCATCAAGCAACAAAAGGTAAGTGATTCCCACCTATTACAAGTTAAGTATATAGTATTACATATGGGTTTAAGCATGAAAAATTGTAGAAATTGGGGGATTTTTGAAGAAACCTAGAATTTGGCATTTTGGATTTTTGACCACAAAATTAGAAATAGAATTTGGAATAAGTTATATATTTGAGTTTGTGGTGTTATGGGTGAAGTTTATCTTCAAAAAATTTTGGAATCCGGGCACGTAGGCCCGAATGTCTTTATCGACCTTTCAAGCGGAGTTGAAAATTGTTATAAATTTATTTATTTTGAGTATTAGAGTATATATTTATGGATTTTCACATTGATTGACTAGTTTTTGAGCGATGAGCATTGATTTGAGGTGTTAGAGAGGTTTTGGAGCCGGTTGTGGAACTCCGGAGCGAGGTAAGTTTCTTGTTTAACTTTGTGAGTGAGAAACTACCCCTAGGTGATATTAATTGGTATATGCTACTAGTTGTGGGTGCTATGCACGCACGAGTTGACGAGAGTCCGTATGTTGCTAAAACATATTTATGTCCGGGTAGACTTAGGATTTTATCATGTAATATTTGAATTTCTAGAACGTATGTTGTTGACTTAATTAATTGAAAATATGATTGAACGTGATTTAGAAATTTAATATGATTTAGGCCAGCCCTATCACTTGAGTTGTTGGCAAGAAAATTGAGAAACGGTAAATGTTATATTCACTATGTGCTCATGTACTAATTGTAAACACGCGTCTTGAAATTCTGTAACTTCCTTCCTTTCTTGTGGAGCGGGCCGAACACCTCAGCAGTATATAAATGCATTTATGGTTCATTCTGCTCGACCCTCGATAATGTACACATTAGTTCGGATCGGGCCGAATGACCTTGCAGTATCGTGCGTATATCGCTAGTAGCCCGAATATTCACGAGCTTATCTTTCCACTTATGCCCGACTCTTTATATGGTATTCCTTATTTATCTGATGTTGGAACTTGACATTTATGAGATGTTAATGTTGAATACGAGATTTAGAAATTCATGCTCTATAGGAAGTAATTGGAAGATTATGTAACTTATAGATTTATCTTATCACTGTCGTAGGATTCATATCTGCTTATGTTTTATTATATTTTTTTATTGGACTTTAGTAAGTGTTGATGTCGACCCCTCGTCACTCTGCGGGCTGCAAAATGGCCGCAGAGTGAGGCAGTCAACTGGGGCGACTTTTGGATGTTATCTCGCAGCCAATTATGCGACCACAAAATGATTTTGCGGGCCGTACACTGATGTAGATCCAGTAAGGAAATTTTTTGGGGGGAGGTTCTGCGGCACATTATGCGATCGCAGAACAGGTCTACGGACTACATAATAGCCGCAGAATGGGGCAGACCTGCCCAGTTCTGGAGGGCCATTTCACGACTCATTTCGTAGACCGCAGAAGCATTATGCAGTCGCATATGCGACCACATACCTGTGTCAGTGCTCCTATTATTTTTTTAAATTTTTTAACTCGGCCTCATTCTAATAAAATACCCTTGGGGATCATTTTAGAAGGATAAAACATATATTTCTAGAGAGAGGGAGTATCATAGAGTGAGAAGGGGAGTTCCTAAGCTTCATCCACCAATTCTTACTCAAATCTTGGAAGGTTAACAAGGAAAACACACTAGGTATTCATCCTATAAGTAAGGTTCCACACCCTAACTCTTAATTTCGAAATTTAACTAGAAATGGGCAATTAGTAAGGAAATTCATGGGTGTGGGAGTTGTCTATTATGCATGCATGTGTTATCATGGAATGTAGGGAGATTGTTGAGCTAAGATAGTAAAGAATGGGTTGTGGGATGATGGAATCCTCCATAAAAAAGGCCTTGAAACCTTAATGCACACCTAGTGTTTGATAAAATGCTCAAATGAGCTAGAACCATGATCATCTTCCTAATTTTGGTTCAATTTGTTATATTTATAAAATAGATTGAAGTTGCTAAGAATTCCGAAACATTTTAGAGTTTAAAGAAGATTAATTGAGGTATGTTGGCTAAACTCCTTTCTTAGAATTGAATTCCACGGTGTTCATGTAAGTTATGTAAGACCCAAGTTGATCACTATGAAATTGGCTATTCAGAGTAGACTTGTGTTGAAAGATATATGTTCAGTATGTACCAAATGACCATGATATCTTATCATTTGAGAATATGTTCAAAGCATGGGTTGTGTGTTATAAATGTTACGACATCAAGTCAAGTTTGAAAGAAGGTTATCATGCCAAATTATGTGAAAAATCTCTATATGTATAAGGCTCTTAATTGCTCACATGTGTACCTAAAGTCTTGAATTGAAAAGTCTTGTTGTTGATAATGATGATGATGCGTGAAAGTGAAAAGGGGAGCATGAAATATGAAATACGGACAAGTGCCAAGAATGATATTATAAGTGTGGCCACTAGTGGCAATGAATTGAAAAGATGTGAAATAAGTATGAAGTGAGATGATTGATAGAAAAGGGTGATGTCTCGGGTAATACGGCCTAGACGATCAGGTCATGATCAGACGCCATGTCGCACACATGGTGGTGATTGTGCGGGAAATTATAATTGAAATTGTGATTGTGGTTGATGTCTCAAATGAGACGGCCTAGCCGATCGGGTCATGATCGGACTCCGTGATAAAAGTACGGTGGTATTGTGAACAATGGTATATCGCTACTAATGATCTACCAACAAAAAAATATGAAAATTTACTCGAAAACTTATTTGGTTATTAACTTGATGTGTTGGTATTGTTTGAAGCTTCAATTGATTTTATGATTGTTCCTCCTTGTAGTATTATTCATTTTATTGAGAGGGTATTTAGTTATACATACTAGTGTTATTCTACGGTTTTAACGTCCCTCTTGCCAGGGGCGCTGCATCTTTAATGGATGCAGGTGGTTCCATAGCAGACGGCATTGATCACCGATAGTGGTACACCCTCCTCCCAGCAGACTTGGTGAGTCCCACTTCATTCCAGGGTTGTCACGCCTCGAACCATGGCCTGGGCGTAACACGACACTTGGTGCCTGACTATATGTGACCGAGCGAACCAACTGTATGGCTGGATCAACATGTGGTATAACTGTAAGCTAAATATAAATATACAACATGATGATTTGCTGAAGAGTCTGACTAAAATATCATAGATGCGGAAAATACTAAAAAGTCTGCAAGTATAAACGAGTAACCGACAAGGCTAACACATAAAAGCATGCTAACATCTCGCTGACTGAACTATAGTTTACGAAGACTCTAAAGAATACTGAAATGTTAACTGTTTATCGAGACAAGGTCCACGGTATACCTTATTAACTGAAATACTATGATGACTGTAAAAAAGGAGGGATAACGCCCCGAAAGACTGGGGCTCACCAACAGTTGATACGAGATGTCCTAGCAAGCAGAATCGTCAACCTGTAAATCGTTACCTACATCGTGAGATGCAGGCCCCGGGAAAAAAAAGGGACGTCAGTACATTTGAATTGCACTGGTATGTAAAACAACTGAAGGAAAGAATTGTAAATACTGAAACTGATAACTGATCTAAACATAGGAAGTAAATTATGATTACTCCCTCTTCTGAATGATGAACCAACTGTTTATCTGAATAAATAGATTGCGGCCTCAGGCCCAATATATATGTGCATAAACTGCGGCCTCGGGCCCAAGTATACGTATACATAACTGCGGCCTCAGACCCAAAATGCATAAAGCATAAACTGCGACCTCGGGCCCAAACACAGGTGTTCAACATTTAGGAACTTATAATCAGGAACTGAGAATCATACTGCAATACATGATAGTGAAATACTGAATCATATTGAATTACATGATACTCGAATGCTGAATATAACTAGACTAAGACATGTATTCATGAACTGATTATGAAAACTGAAACTTCAACTATTTATGACATGCTGAGTAATCTAGACTGAGACTCATGGGCATCAAACCCAAGTCTATTTTAATTCACAACGTTCAGAATGAAAGTCATGAACGAGTTAGGAAACTAAAGAATAGAAGTTCTGCAACTATTCAAGGAACTAGGCTTAACTATATTTCTGAGGCAATTAGTAACCTGGTAAAAGAAACATAGTGTAGGGAGAATCGTTAACATTACCAAACATAGAGAGTTAACCGCACATACCTTAACTTCCTGCTCTTGGGCGTAAGGCAATATTTGTCAGCCCTTTCAACTTTAATCTATTGCAATACAAGTCAAATGGATTCCATATTAGTTATGATACTCATGTTTTGGTCACTTAAGCATTTTATCAAACACTTGGTGAGAATAAAGCTCCATAGTCCTTATTAATGGTGTGTCTACACCCAATAAACCATTCTTGCTTCATAGTCCTTATTCTTGCTCCTAGATAAATTCTAAAGTCTCAAATAGTTATAATCAACATCATTCTTCATCTCCCATAAGGTAAACAACACCCTTAACCAATAATCAACAATCAACAACCTAAACCTATAACCGTTCATGCTTTTCTATCAAACTCGTCAACTTATATCTCATGAACTAGAGTCTATAATCATTAATCCAATGTTAGAATCAATTAGAGGGTGAAGACATTACCTTTTTGAAGTTCGATCCCCTTGAATTCGAGTTCTAGGATTTCTTCTCTCAACAATGATGTCCCAATCGAATATCTAATAATATGGAGGGTTTACCCATGTTAATAAGATGTTGGGAAATTGAAATTAACTTAGAATCATCATTAGATTTTACCTTGGTTGGTGGAGGGACCTGTAAGAAGTTAGGTTTTTGAGAGCTCCCGTTTCTAGAGCAAGTTTTTATGTTTTGGGGTTGTAGGGGATGAAGTAGGGCTTTAAAAATGACTCCCCAAGTGATACCCCACGCACCTGTAGGCCTGACCGCAGAAAATGGTTGGAACACTGCCACATGTGCGCGGCCGCGGTCGGGGGGCGCACTGGGCGCAGACATTGCGTAATGTTCTGTAAAATGCACAGAGATCCGTTTGGGCTACACAATATATTGTTGGAAATCTATTTCAAAGGCCTGAAAATTTCATGTTTTGAGTTTTCCCAAATACCTTACACGGTTTTCACTAAACCTCCTGCAAGAATGACCTTTTGTAAACTTAGTCGATTTTGTCGAATCTTATGCACCTCACTCTCCATCTTGATTCTGAAACAACTATTTTCACTCATACTCATACCTCTAGGACTTCATATGTCTAAAATATCAAATTAATACACATTTAACATATCCACACCTAGTTCGAATGTACGGGGTGTTACATTATCTCCCCCTTGGGATCATTCGTCCTCGAATAATTGTCCTGATTGTAACTTCTGCTAACTCCGTACCTTAAACGGGTCTGGTGGAAACATGAACTTTCATGAATACTTGCATACTAAACTGAATGAATACATAACCACTGAAATGTTGAGATATTACTGCATTGACTGAAAATTGGTGTGCCGTGGATACGTGAATACTGAACTGACATAGATATATGAATATTGAACTGGCACGAATATTTGAGCAATCTGAGTACTAAGCTGGCATGAATATCTAAGTATTGGACTAACATGAGTAGCTGAGTATTGAACTGACATGAGTATCTGAGTATTGAACTGGCATGAGTATCTAAGTAATGAACTGACATGAGTAATTAAGTACTAGAATCTTGAATGTTATAGCATGATACATGAAATAGTGGTTGTATAGCCGCAACTTCCGGTGGCAACTCTAACTCGTTAGCTAATTGACCGATCCTTAGCAAGATTCTATATGGACCAATATAGCAGGGACTAAGCTTCCCATTCATCCCAAATCTCATAACGCCTTTTATAAACAAAACTTTCAGGAACACCCAATCATCAACTTGAAACTCTAGGTCTCTATGTCGCACGTCTGAATAGGAATTTTGGTGGCTTTGAGACTTCTTCAAACGCTCTTGAATCAACTTAACTTTCTACATAGTCTAATATACCAAATTTGGTCCCAACAAATCCTCTTCGCCAACTTTGAACCGACCAATTGGCGATCTACACCTTCGCCCATACAGAGTCTCGCACGGTGCCATCTTGATACTAAAATTGTAGGTGTTATTGTTTTTTAGAAAACTGAATGAGAGGTATGTGATCATCCCAATTACCTTTAAAATCAAGGATATACTCAAGTGTTTGAATAACGAGCTTTGCTTGCCCATCTTTCTGAGGATGGAAAAATTGTGCCTAATAATTTCTGAAAAGACTTCTAAAAGTTCATTGCAAGCTGAGCACCATGATATAAAATCATGGACAACGGGGTCCCATGCACTCTGACAGTTTCCTAGATATACAACTTGGCGTAATCCTCTACTGAATCTGTATTCTTTATTGGCAAGATGTGAGCCAACTTAGTAAGTCGATCTACAATCACCCAATCAGATTGTGCTTTTAAAATGAGTGAGATAATCCTGTTATAAAGTCCATACTTACAATCTCCCCTCAATAGTATGTGTATTCTGTGGTAAAACACTAGGCTTCCTGCTGCTCGACTTTCATTTGCTAATAATTCGGACACTTGGCCACAAAGTCTGTGACGTTATTTTTCATGTTGGTCCACCAACAAACCTCCTTGAGATCATTTTACATCTTTGGGGGACCTTGGTGGGTAGAATACCTGGAATTATGGGATTATAATATGATCATACTCTCTAAGTCTACCTATGTCTGGAACACACGGTCCATCTCGGTACCTTAAAGTATCATCATCTCCCCATTATTCAAAAGCTATCATTTTATGCTTGTGAATCCCTCTTTTTTTTACTGCAACAAGTAGGGGTTATCAAACCGTTTCTCCTCCACTTCAGCTACTAAGGAGGAACAAGTCATATTATGAAGAACAACGCCACTATCTTCGGAGTCCATAAGTCGAACTCCTAGACTTGCTAAGCAGTGAACTTCTTTCACTATAATCTATTGTGCCTCAATCATGAGTTGTAATTCCCATACTTGATTATCTTCTTAAGCACTTCCTGAAAACACTTATGAAATTGTTGTGAGCTAAGTCTATACTCCAAAGATTAGAGTCTCGTGCAATGGCACGAACCTCGTGATACATAACTGGGCATGATTTTATAGCTTTTTTTTTTAAATATCCCATGCTAACTATGCGGGTTTTAAATCTCCAACTGGACTTACTGACGATTTTCATATCTCCCCCTTATACCAAAGGTTAAGGTCTTGTACTTGGGGATCCTTCTCTTTTGTTGGGAACCGAACAACTTTTCTTATCTTCAGTAATTCTTTGCACTTTACAGTAATGAAGACTCACCTTCCGACTTACTTATGAGCAATCCTTCTTACTAGGAAAACTATATTACCTACATAAATGGAAATCTAATGTATTAAAAACTATCATACACAATCTTAGCGATTTGACTATGCTCACACTGTGAATCTTGGGGAAACCTCTTTTCGATAATTCTTAAAGGCTATTCTTTTGTAGTTGATCTCTTACTGCTAGCTGATTTTTTTCCACTGCCGCTGTACTTCGGGTTTAACTTAAACTCTTTGGGTTCTAACATATGTCCGATATTTCAAACTATCATCCACTCACTAAAGTTAACCTGGTTAAGTGAATCAAATCTTATCTTTACTAGCTTTGCTAAAATTGTTAATTCACTATATTACTCAAAACTTATTTATTATTCTTTTACTAACCACCTACTAGCATCATGTTCTCTTGCTCTGCTTTGAATGACTAAAGTGAAGCATAAGCTTATTCCTAACTCCCCTCATCATCCGACCCTATTGTGAGGTTGTATACTATTTTTTTGTAACTATGTACATATATCACACTTAGGGAAAGTTCATCTATCTTAAACGAAATTGGAATATCTAACCTCCAAACGTTCTATACACTTCAAAATCACTTCAGACTATAAACCTTCGGCCTAAACACATATTCACATCATTTGAAGGGGAATTGTCATATATTTTATCTCACAATAATAGCCACTTCTTATACAAATTCACTAACATAGTACTTTCTAGTTCCGATTTGAATAAATCTAAACAAATTAAAATCATTCCTTGAAATTTAATATCGGCTGCTCTTGGTTCTCATTTCATACATCATGTCTTCTTAGTCATATACATGAGTTGTACGGAAAATACAACTTTGATAATAACAATCGTTCCTGACTCCTAGGTATTTTGCCCTTAGGCTCTTTTTTGTCCAAAACTATAGTGACCAATGTTAGGGTCTGACATCTGAACTATCATCATCCAACTTGTGGCTCCGTTTCATAGAATTAAATGAAGTTGTTCTAGGAGGTAAAACACATACGAATACACTACCATGCACAAACTTATCCTTCAAATTATACCATTATATGATAAATCACTTCCTGCGCCGTCTGGTGAGTCTTGGTCTTAATCCAGACCTAAAATATGCGAAGATTTTGCTATAATAAATATTACTTACATTTTCTTTTAGCACCCATAGGCATCACTGTATACTCACCAGTCACCAGAATTTTGATACACTGAAAATTGGAGATTTGGTAGCTGAATAATTGATAACTGTCATACTGAAGCTTCATGGCACGATCTAAAGTAGAAAGAAGTGATACAATCCTGAATGTCTTGGTAGTTAACCGTTTATATAAATGGCCGGCACATACATATAAAGAAAACTCCACTAGACACGACTTCATAGACTCCCTAAGACTCTTGAACCTAGTGCTTTGATACCAAACTTTGTCACGCCTCGAACCATGGCTTAGGCGTAACACGGCACCCAGTGCCTGACTATATGTGACCGAGCGAAACAACTGTATGGCTGGATCAACATGTGGTATAACTATAAGCTAGATATAAATATACAACATGATGATCTGCTGAAGAGTCTGACTGAAATATCATAGATGCGGAAAATACTAAAAAGTCTGCAAGTATAAACGAGTAGCCGACAAGGCTAACACATAAAAACCTGCTAACATCTAGCTGACTGAACTATAGTCTACGAAGCCTCTAAAGAATAATGAAATGCCAACTGTTTATCGATACAAGGTCCCCGATAAAACTTATTAACTGAAATACTATAATGATTGAAAAAAGGGAGGGATAACGCCCCGAAAGACTGGGGCTCACCAACAGCTGATACGAGATGTCCTAGCTGCAGAGTCGTCAACCTGTAAATCGTTACCTGCATCGCGAGATGCAGGCCCCAGGCAAAAAAGGGACGTTAGTACATTTGAATTGCACTGGTATGTAAAACAGCTGAAGGAAAGAATTGTAAATACTGAAACTGAAATTGATAACTGATCTAAACATAGGAAGTAAGGTTATGAATACTCCCTCTTCTGAATGATGAACCAAATGTTTATCTGAATAAATAGATTGCGGCCTCAGGCCCAATATATATGTGCACAAACTGCGGCCTCGGGCCCAAGTATACGTATACATAACTGCGGCCTCATGCCCAAAATGCATAAAGCATAAACTGCGACCTCGGGCCCAAATACAAGTGTTCAACATTCAGGAACTTAGAATCAAGAACTGAGAATCATACTACAATACATGATACTGAAATACTGAATCATATTGAATTACATGATACTGAATGCTGAATAGAACTAGACTAAGACATGTATTCATGAACTGATTGTGAAAACTGAAACTTCAACTGTTTATGACATGATGAGTAATCTAGACTGAGACTCATGGGCATCAAACCCAAGTCTATTTTAATTCACAACGTTCAGAATGAAAGTCATGAACGAGTTAGGAAGCTAGAGAATAGAAATTCTGCAATTATTCAAGGAACTAGGATTAACTATATTTCTAAGGCAATTAGTAACCTGGTAAAACAAACATAGTATAGGGAGAATCGTTAACATTCCCAAACATATAGAGTTAGCCGCACATACCTTAACTTCCTTCTCTTGGGCGTAAGGCAATGTTTGTCAACCCTTTCAACTTTAATCTATAGCAATACAAGTCAAAGGGATTCCATATTAGTTATGATACTCATGTTTTTGTCACTTAAGCATTTTATCAAACACTTGGTGAGAATAAAGCTTCATAGTCCTTATTAATGGTGTTTTTATACCCAATAACCCATTCTTGATTCATAGTCCTTATTCTTGATCCAAGATAAATTCTAAAGTATCAAATGTTTATAATCAACATCATTATTCATCATCCATACGGTAAACAACACCCTTAACCAATAATCAACAATCAACAACCCAAACCTATAATCGTTCATGCTTTTCTATCAAACCCATCAACTCATATCTCATGAACTAGAGTCTATAATCATTAATCCAATGTTAGAACCAATTAGAGGGTGAAGACATTATCTTTTTGAAGTTGGATCCCCTTGAATTCGAGTTATATAATTCCTTCTCTCAACAATGATGTCCCAATCGAATATCTAATGATATGGAGGGTTTACCCATGTTAATAAGATGTTGGGAAATTAAAATTAACTTAGAATCACCATTAGAACTTACCTTGGATGGTGGAGGGACCTTTAAGGAGTTAGGTTTTTGAGAGCTCCCCTTTCTAGAGCAAGTTGTTATGTTTTGAGGTTGTGGGGGACGAAGTAGGGCTTTAAACATGACTCCCCAAGTGCGCCCCCGCGCACCTGTAGGCCTAACCGCGGAAAATTGCAGGAACACTGCCACATGTGTGTGGACGCGGTCGGGGCACGCACTGGGCGCGGATATTGTGCACTGTTCTATAAAATGCACATAACGTTTTGCACAGAGATCTGTTTGGGCTCCACTATATATCTCGTTGGAAAGATATTTTAAAGGCCTAAAACGTTCATGTTTTGAGTTTTCCTAAATACCTTACACGGTTTTCACTAAACTTCCTGCAATACAAACCTTCGCTACTTCAGAGTCGGGGACTTAGTCCTAAGGAAATTCACCATCAACATGCGAGATCCTAATAAAGGGAAACTTGACTTGAATTTGGAAGGACCCTATCAAGTCCTTGATATAGTTGACGAAGGGTCTTATCAACTCGGAACGATGAACGACGAATCACTGGCAAACAACTGGAACATATAACTCCTTAAGCGATACTATTGTTAAGGTATGACTTTCTCCTTTCTTTCATTTATAAAAGTTCGGAGTAACTCATTGCAGGAGTTTGACCAAAGGCATCAAGACCTCAGGTTTTAAAGTACGTGTTGCACTCTTTTTCCCTTAGATCGGTTTTTATCCCAAATGGGTTTTTTCTGACAAGGTTTTTAACGGGGAAACAATTATGTACTACCTAAGGACAATTCAACAGTATCCAAGGATTCTTTTCAATCAACCTGGAATACTGGGGGCATCACCCTCGGATGTTATGTGTACGAGAAAAGTACCTCATGTCAAAGGGCCTCAATAGGGAAAGCTTTGTAATGGGCCAATTGGTCGAATGAACCGTGTCCATATAGATTAGTCGAGTCCCGATGGCAAAATATGTACGCATGTATAAATTATTCAAAGAAGCATTCTTTCTTTATCAAGCATCTCATGTCTCAAAACAAATTCCCTACTATGCAAATCTTGTACTTATGATTCTATGAAGAAAGGCTCAAAAGCCAAGTGCGAACATACTTTGAACACTAAGGGACTGCATACTCGAGTTATCTAAACTCAAATTAACAAGTCCTCAAAAAGGCACCCCTCCATATATAGGCCAAGGCCACCATTGTCGGGGACTAACATTTCGAACAAGTTCAAAATGTTATCGGGAAATAAGCCCAAGAGGCATACCCGAAGGCTACAGACGAAACAACGCGGTTTAGAGACGTTCGAATTCCGCAATAAATAATAGGCTTTCGAATTCATTGAAAAATTAGTCAAAAGGCTACCATCGACAAATAATTAAAAGGGGGCTTCGATAAAATCAGCCCTCGAAAAAACAAAAGGTTTCAATAATATCAGCCTTCAAAAAAACTTAAGAGGTACCAAACTAGCCTATCGCAAACATACTAAGGCACGAAAAGCAAAGGGCTTTCAATCGACATCGGATCCTCAAAAAACCCGATGGGTAAAAAATAAATGCTAAGGCATAAAGAAAATTTTACTAAGTCTTTTAAGCCGAAAGGGGGAAATAATAGCTATTTTTTAGAGGCCATATCGTCATGGTCTAAAGAGCCTAAAGGCCAATACATTTAGATTTAGAGACCTTGTTCTCACTCAATTCAGACCTAAGGGTTCCACTATTCTGAGCTCGAAGAAAAGTCGACTAGAATATGGCTCGAAGATTCATCATAAAAACCTTAAAGGGTATGTTACTGTAAGTTCAAAACTTACCCGACATTTGATGAAAAACCTAAGGGTTTGTTTTATTCTAAGTTCAAAATTCACTCGAACTTAGTTATAAAAGTAATGCATTTATAGCGTTGATCAAGCCACCCGAGATAAAGTCTCAAACGCATTACCGAGCTCGTGGACTTACCCTCGTTTAACTAAAAAATCTAAGGGTTTACTCTGAGTTCGAGCTAAGGTTCACTCGGTTAATAAAGTTACAGCAACAAAAAGTTTAACAAGATAAAGGCAGAAAATGTATTTGAACATGAAATCTATGAGGGCATCCGAAAAGAAGTTTTCTATTATATATTGAAAGGTATGTACAAGAGACCAATCGAGGTCTTATAAAAAGAAAAGAAAAAAGAAGCTAAGTCCTAATTACGGTCGGGGCCGACCTTTCCTTCGGGGGCAGCTTCCCCGGGAACGACTTCTTCTTGAGCTGCTTCTCCGAGAATAACTTCCTCTCCAGGCCCCTCATCAGATCCGCCTAGGCTGCCTTCTACATCATCATCTCCATCGTCCGAGGAGGCAAGCTGCTTGGCTTCGGCATCGAGCACTTTGGCTCGAGCAATCGCCTCAGAAAGGTCAAAACCTCGAGCATGGAATTCCTCGAGGGTTTCCCTCGGGGACTGACATTTTGTGAAGTCTACATTCCATTGCTCCCGATCGGAAGCCTTCCTTAGCTGCGTTTGAGAAGTCTCGGCATCGGCTCGGTACATGGCGATGGACTTATCTGCCGTGACCTTTGTTTTCTTAATCTCCGCCTTGGCCTTGACAAGACCGACTTCAAGCTCCTCGATCCTCTTAGCCCGGTCCGAGCTTTTATCTTTAAAGCCCAGAAGTTGAACCACAGCCGATGGCAGTTTGGCCAAGGCAGTCTCTTTTTCCGCAGCCAGGCGGTCCATACTCTCCTTCCACCTGTCACAATCGACCTTGACTTGATCAACCTCTCCTCGAAGCAGCTCGATCCTTTCCACATTCTGTTGCAGCTGAGATAGTAAAGTATTAGCCTCCACATTTGGGTTGAGTCCATACTTTATCAAAAGAATAGTTACCTGCTTGTCTAGTTCGGCCTCCTCTTCACGAGCCTTGGCCAGTTCAGCTTGAAGGTCCTTTATGGCCTCGTCCTTTTGGCCACAAAGTAGCTTCAAGCATTCCTTTCCCCGAGACCTTCTGAAGATCGGTCTCGCACTGGCTAAGGTCGGATCGGAACTTAGCGGAGGCCTATACAAGAAAAAATAATATAAGTCAGGTTTTGAGAAAAGAAGAGAATTTCAGTAACTGGTACTTACCCGAGAGAGGATACGTTGGGCCTTTTCCAGAAGGATTGAGGCATCGCTGATGTTAGAGGCATCATCGACCCTAGTAAATCAATCCCGAAAAGGATCACCTACACTCAAGTCGCCGCCAATATCGGGGGTCTTCAACTCCCTAGCCTCCCTTAATTCCTCCTCAGAAAAGGTCGGGAGCGTAGACAATTGATCTGTTGTTATGGCCCCAAGAAAGTCGCTCGGGGCGCTCTGATCGATCCTCTACGTCTCGGAATCGGCCCCATCCGGTGTAGTTGCAGTCGATCGAGAAATGATCTCGACCTATGGAGATTTGCAATCCACACCCGAATTCTTTTTTGAAGCCTCCTCGGTACGATGCTTAGCTGCAGCAGCCACCATCGGCTCGTAAGATTTGGCGACTTCGACGGTTATCCTTGGTCGGACCATCAGCGCCGAGGAATCTTCCTCTTCCTTCTCTTCTTAATCTCTCAATCTTCAAACTGAGTCCACCGTGAGTGCGATGGTTTTTATCCTCACCCTTCGAGGCTTGGTCTTGGAGTCCTCGGATTGCGAGACACTTTTCCTCTTCTTGTCCTTTTCCAGCTTCGGAGCCGGGGACTTGGTTTCTCCTCCACCACTTGAGGACCTAAAAATGACATCCTTGGTCAAGCCTGTGTGAAAGAAATTTAGTAATGACCCAAATACAAAGTTGTTTCGGAATATGTGAAGAGAGATCCTTACCGTGGTTCTTGGCCTCCCACCTGCCCTTTGCCAAATCACGCCATGCTCGTTCGGCGTGAGTGGAAGGAGAATCTAGCTTTCAGACCCAATCTTCGAGATCGTGTACCGCTTGAGGCATCCAAGGGATAAATACATGTCAAAAGGGGATATTAGGCGAAGTCAAAATAGGCACGAAGAACAGAATATGAAGAATCACTTACGATCGAGGTTTCACTCCTCAGGGAACGACATCTTCTCCTTCGGTATTATGTCACGGGTCCTCACCCGTATGAAATGGCTCATCCAACCTCGATCCTTATCCTCATCGATGCTCGAGAATAAGGCATTTGTTTCCCAGCGTTGAAGCTTGATCAACCCTCGATAGATTCGAGGCCGGTACAACCGCATGAGGTGGTTAAGAGTGAACTCCTGTCCCTCGGCCTTGCTGGAGAAGAAGCGCATCATGATTACTATGAGCCATAGAGAGAGGTGGATTTGGCTGAGAGTGACTTGATACCTTTTGCAGAAGTCGAGGATCACCGGATCGAGAAGACACAATGCGAAAGGGTAAGTGTAAACACTTAGGAACTCCTCCACATGTGTAGTAATTCTCTCCTCGTGAGCAGGAATTTGCACCACGACCTCAGGGCCCCAATTATAGTCCCTCTTCATAGCCTGGAGATGGCTCTCCGTTATCGAACACATGTACATCGACACATATTCGCATCGGCCTGGTACCGATGAGGGGTTCTCGACCTTGAAGTCGGATTTTAGAGTATACGGGTCGGGAACATACTCATGGGGGGCCGGTTCTACCGGCGTTTTATCGCCGGCCGGACGGGAAGAAGAAGATGAAGCCTTTTCCTTCTGCGGTACAGTCTTTGAGGTTTTCGCCATTTATATAAGTGAAGAAGAGAGAATGAAGATGTGAAATTGGTGGTTCCGGTGATATCAACAATGGTTTAACAGGCAGCGATAAAGAGGAGATGAGGAAGGTTGGAAGACTTAGAGATTTGATCAAAACAAAAGTAAAATTTGATTCAATGGAGGAGGTAGTATTTATAGGCTCATGGCGACGGTTTGGTGGCGCTAGCGGCCGACCACTAACTGACAGGTATTGATGATTTCGGGAACTGGATCAACGAGATATTTCAGTTACATCTGTCGCTTACGTCATGATCGAGGTGCCAAAAAAACGAGGCTCAAATCGTTTCTTGTCGTTTTACTCTAAGAAACGCGGGGACTATCTGTATACGGTTAAAATCGAGTATGACCGATTTTATAGGCAGGAAGAACCACCTCGAGGGTAAGCTCATAATGGATCTAGCTCGAGCTCGATGCCATAGTATAAAACGTGTAGATTGAAGTGTTCGCTGAAGATCAAGACCAGGCATGACCGACTTCGAGTGAGACATAATAAGTGAAATAGTAGCAACCGACCAAAGATCTCGGCGAAAATCTCGGAGCGGATCGAATCAAATGGTTATTGGCACCAATCATGAGATTTCTTTCCGTTATTAGAATTGTGCCTTATTTAGGATTCTTTTACTATATAAAGAGAGATCCCATTTGTTTGTAAGAACATCAGATTCACTGAAAATTATATATACGTTGCTCTTTATTTACTTACTATTGTTTTTCTTTATTGTTCTTATTACTTGATCTCGAGACCATCCCGAATCAAGGTCGAAAGTACTGCATAACACTGGTTTGATTTATTTTACTGTCTAATTTATTTATTTGATTCATCATTTATCAATTGGTATGGATCAAATCACGTATCCTTAAAACCACAATACAAGTTTAATTGTTACTCGGATTCTAGGGTAAACATAGGGAAAATAATACATGTATTAGCTTTTGTATTATTAGTTCCTTATTTGGTAGTTGTTTTTCACCCTATGTATAACTAATACATGTATTAGTTATCATCATACTATATTATAAGTGTAAAGTCCAAAGTTAAAAATTGAATTACCAAAATACCCATCAAAAACTAAACGACCATTTTACCCTTTAAACTCAATCTAGTTCCTACAAGAGTTCCTATACAAGTGAATAATTTCAATTAGAACATAATACAAAATAATAAATTACCCCTTTGAAAACAAATAAAATAGATACATCGTAATAGGGTCAACTCAAATTTGGTGATACTTAAAGTACAGTAAAACTTTAATATACGTTGTGGGAGTCAAAACATTTCACCAATTTCAAGATTTGTATTAACCATTTTGACATGTCTCTTCTCACGTTCTTTCATCGTCTATCCCACACGTGCATTAATATTTATATTTTAGTCATTGCTTCCTGTCCATGATAAGTAATTTTTTGGCCTTTTTTTGCGGTCTAAAAAAGTAATTTTTTCATATTTCAAGAATGAATTTTTTTTTCTAAATTGTCCTTGGAGTAAATAGTGTTGGAATGTGTGTTAGGAGTATTTATGTGAAGAGAAGATTAATATGGTCAATTTTTCTGCTAACTAATGTTAAAAGGTAAATTTCTTAATTTATGTGGGAAAAAAAATCACTTATTATGGACAAGAATAAGTACCAATTGAATTAATTGTCAAGCTTGAAAGAAAGAGAATAACCTGCTATCTTAAAATTTTAGACCTATTTCCACTTAATTAATAATGAGGTATGCGGATCTACTACTAAAATTATTGCTAACATGATGGCTATTGGATGACATGTATTCGCTTTGATCGAGAACGTGCTTTAGATTTGGTTTAGCTGCTTAGGAGCATTTTTTCTTTAGATGTTTGAAATCACTCTATACTTTATTTTTTAGTCATCTTGAGATAACTCTATTGGTTTGATCTCATTATATATATTTTTTCCTTTTTAAATGACAATTATTTTCTTATCTTAGATGAATATGTCCAACTTATACACGAGATTATGATTCTACCTATAATTTAAGAGATTTACCAATGGATTCTGAGCTAAGTTCTAACATCATTTGAAGGTGAAATCATGCACCTAAAGATTAGCTAACTCAATTATCTGATAGATTTTTCTTCTGATTATCAGATAACTTTACTTTGCATATGAGCAAGTTGCCGAGTAGCTATAGTTTACTTTTAGCCATTTTGCCATGACTAAAGATTAGCCATTTATCTGCATGCAAAATCGAGACCGATTAGATCTGTCTAAATAGCTAAATGAAACGTAAACCTAATAATCTAAGTTTATCCTTAATGAAAATTCAAGCAACAAAATATTTAAGCACTTTTGTGGAGCAAGGTTTCTTTCTTTATATTTTTTAAAGTTTTATTTTATAACTCAAATATTTTGTTTTATATTAATATTTGTGTGAATTTTAAATTATTTATTAATAGATATAGGATATACGCGCAATGTGTGTGTCCATGTAATAGTTATACTATACATAACAAACCATATGACATTAGCAATACCATGGTCTTTAGTAAATGGATACAAGGCAAAACTGTCCTTTCAAAACCTTTTCTCAAATCCTTTACAACATCTTTGGAGGGTACATTTGTAAACAAATAATTTTAAAAAAAATTATGCAATGCATATTAAATATATCAAACCAACTAGTCAATAAGAAATAATCACAACCAAATGCGGAGCTATTTGAAGTTTATCGATTCTAAACTTGTCGTCAAACCCATAGCTTGTTATTAGTTACTGGGTTCACAATTGAATATTTATATATATTTAATGGATTTCCTAATACAATATGGGGTCTAAGCAAAATCTACTGGGTTCGTTCGAACCCGTCATTTATACTCTCCTTCCGCCCCCATCACAGGGTAATTAATCCCTGCATTATTAATATACTCTATTCAATATTATTCTTATACACTTTACCAATTGACCCCTAATAAAGATTATAATAGTTGATGCTAAGTACAAAATAGTTGGGGCAACAGGGAATATTCTAGTGTGCATGTGAGTTTGAAGGGACTATATAAAGAGCAAAGGAGGTGACTAGAAAAGCAAAAAAGTGGAGTTGGCCTATTGAATGGAAAACAAGAAGTTATACCGTGTAGACTCTCTGAACCTGGAAGCTGGAAAAGTTTCTATCACTCCAACAAGACATTCCTCTAAAGTATAGATTTAGCTTATATATACTGACATCGTAATCAATTTTTACACTAACTATTTGTATAGTTTAACTTGTTGTACTAAGTTGTCCACCTAATTTAATTTACAATGCATATTTGCAACTGCGCGCAGGCTGATTGGAAGACAATACTGAGTTTGGCATTTCAGTCAGTAGGAGTTATCTATGGAGACATAGGAACTTCCCCTCTCTACGTTTTTGCAAGTACTTTTACTGATAAAATTGGACACAAGGATGACATTCTCGGGGTATTGTCCCTCATCATATATACCATAATCCTCGTACCTATGACTAAGTATGTCTTCATTGTCTTAAGGGCCAACGACAACGGCGATGGTAAGTTATAAGATGTCACTGTTTACTACTCTTGTTCGACTTAATTTATGTGGCACTATTTGACTGGATAATGAATGCAGGTGGAACATTTGCGTTGTATTCTTTACTATGTCGATATGCAAAAGTGAGTCTTATCCCAAACCAAGAACCAGAGGACATAGAACTTTCACACTATAATCTAGAGATACCATCCAATCAATTTAGACGAGCTCAGAAGATCAAGCATAATTTGGAAAATAGTAAAGTCGCAAAAATATTTCTTGTGTTTGTCGCTATCCTTGGAACTTCTATGGTCATTGGTGATGGAGTTCTCACTCCTTGCATCTCAGGTTACTAATTAAATATTAGTAAAAATATATATACTCCATCATATACTCATAGTTTTATTGTCAATTTCAAGCTATATGATCGATAGTTTCCCTACCCTGGGTAGAGAGGTTGTTTCCGATAAAGCCTCGGCATCCTTCCCTCGACGTATTAATTTGTCGAGTCACACGTATACCTTACCCCTACCCTAGGGTAGAGAGGCTATTTCCGATAAACCCTCGGCATCCTTCCCTCAAAGAACTCCCACCTTGCTCTTGGGGTGACTCGAACTTACAACCTCTTGGTTGGAAGTGGAGGGTGCTTACCACTAGAGCAGCCCACTCATGTCTGTCACGAATGCCTAAAAAAATTGATAGTATAACAGGATGCTAAAGAATTACTCTTGCAATTTATGTATCTTTTTTATTTATCCGTTCCCAGAAAACACCATATTTATATATTTAGTAAATAATTCCTACTCTTATATTCTGATCACAAGATTCAAATGACGATTATTGTTATTTTATATATGCGGATACACTTTTAATTTAAGACCACAAGTATTCGTAGTATTCTTAAATTTAGTACCTGGTCCAGGGGCGGAGAGAGGGTGTTATCGAACCCAGTAACTTTTTGCTTAGATCTTGTAGTTGTATTAAAAAATCTATTAAATATGTATAAACACTTAGTTGCAAACCGAATAACTAACGAGCTATGGATTCGATTGTAACTTCAGAACCCATAAACTTTAAATCCTGGCGCCGCCTCTGACCTGGTCAAACTAAGACATGGAAAATGAGAAGGAGGGAGCAATATTCTTTTTGTTTCAATTTTACTGATTAAAACAACTAATGGTAAGTTTTTTTTTTTTTTTGGCAGAGGCTGTTGTGAGAGTTTCCATAGCAATTTTACTGGTAGCGTTGTTCTGTTTTCAACGTTTTGGCACAGATAAAGTGGGATATACATTTGCTCCAGCAATTTGCATTTGGTTTTTGTTTATAAGTGGCATTGGTCTCTACAACTTGTTCAAGTATGATGTGAGCGTCTTACGTGCCTTTAATCCCAAATACATTATTGATTACTTCAAAAGAAACGGTACAAAAGGATGGATTTCCCTTGGTGGAGTTTTCCTCTGCATTACAGGTTAGAATTTTATTTAGTATATGTAATCAGGGGCGGAGGCACGTGGTGTTAATTATATATAATGTCATTATAGTGATTTATTCATTTATTAAGCTCTTTAAATATAGATATCACTTACGAAAAATCTTATGTACGCCCATGTCTATAATCACCTTCTCACTGACGCGATTTATGTATATCATTTCTCAAGTTGACTATGTTATGAAATATTACAGGATCCGAAGCTATATTTGCCGATTTGGGTCATTTCAGTGTGCGGTCTGTTCAAATAAGTCTTGTTCATTTGTATATGGATTTCAGTTATATGCACTAAAAGTGTAATGAATGTTTTACACCATTTATGTAATTTAACATTTTATAACATATTACTTACTACTATTTATTGTAGGTTACCGACCAATGCTATTAAATAGAGTTACTTGTAATAATTACCTTTTAACTAACATAATTATGTAAATATTTTTTTACAATGCTATCGCAGATAAGCTTCAGTTGTGTCGTATTTCCTGCGTTGCTCTCAGCGTACGGTGGGCAAGCTGCTTATCTCTCAAAATTCCCCGAAAATGTTGAGAATACTTTCTATGAATCTGTTCCAGGCAAGTCTCCCGCGAGCATATATCATATTTCTTAACTATAGCAATTTATTAAGGGGTCGTTTGGTAGGGTGCAGTGGCGGGTGTCAAACTATATAAAAATAAATATATTAAAAAATTAAGAGGAGTCAATATGTAGTATATATACATATAATTTATTTTACCAAGCTACACAGTATTTTTCCCGCGATTTGACATCCTTTTTTATAAGGTGGCTCCGCCACTGGTAGGGTGTATAAGAATAATGTGGAACAAGGTGTATTCGTAATGCATGAATTAATAATGCATGGGTTAGTAATGCAAAAAATGCATGGATTAATAATGCATGAGTTAGTAATGCAAGAATTAGTTATGCAGATATTATTTCTTATCTACTGTTTGGTGTGGTGTATTAAAAGTATACTCCTTCCGTTCCAGTTTATGTGAACCTATTTCCTTTTTGCTCTGTTCCAAAAAGAATGACCCCTTTCTAAATTTAGAAATAATTTAGCTTAAACTTACAATTCTACCCTTAATGAGAAGCTTTTATAACCACACAAATACTATGGGCCCCTTTTTGACTTGTTTAGGACCACAAATTTCAAAAGTCTTCATTTTTTCTTAAACTCCGTGCCCAGTCAAACAGGTTCACATAAATTGGAACGGAGGTAGTAATGCATCGCATACTTTTTAAGAAAAATAGATGTTTACAAAAATGCCCTCCATATTCTCTAGCTTTTAGGGACTTTAAAGATAATTTTATCTTTAACCATGTTATTGCATGCATTAATAGCCTTGGTATTACTAATGCCATAGTTTTCTATGCATTACTTATGCATAGGATAATGTCAAGTATGATGTATAACTAATGCAAGTATTAGTTATACATAGGTTGAAAAAATGTACCAAACAAGATACTAGTAATATATAGAGCTAATGCTTGCATTAGTTTTTCTAATACCCCTACCAAACCACCCCCAACACTTTTCACTTTTGCAACAATACTTTCTATGAAACCATTTTGATGTTGGTGCCACTTACAGGTCCACTTTAGTGGCTGTTGTTGCGGCCATTATTGCAAGTCAAGCAATGATATCTGGAACTTTTTCTATTGTAGCTCAGGCCCAAAGATTAGGTTGTTTCCCAATGGTGAAGGTAATTCACACATCTACGAAGCACGAGGGTCAGGTTTACATCCCCGAGTTGAATTACTTCCTCATGGTTGCTTGTGTTCTAGTTACTTTCAGCTTCAAAACCACGAAAAAATTGGGGCATGCTTATGGTATCGCTGTGCTTACTGCTGAGATTATAACCACAAATATGATCACACTAATAATGCTTGTTATATGGAAAATCAGCATGTGGCGGATTATCCTATTCTATGTGGTGTACGTTACCATAGAATCTACATATCTATCCGCTCAGCTGACAAAATGCGCGCAAGGTGGTTTTCTACCTATGGCTTTCTCATTTGTGCTCGTGATCATTATGGGGATTTGGCATTATGTTCAAAAACATAGATATGAATTCGAGCTCAAGAACAAGGTTTCAAGTGACTACATTACAGACTTAGCCAAAAATCCAGACATCAAAAGAGTACCTGGAATAGGACTATTTTACTCTGAATTAGTACAGGGGATTCCACCAATATTTCCTCACTTTGTCTCCAATATTTCGTCACTCCACTCTATTATAATTCTGGTTTCAATTAAATCCATTCCTTTAAGTAAAGTAGCGCTAGAGGAACATTTCTTGTTCCGACATGTTGAGCCTAGAGAATACAAGGTGTTCCGTTGTGTAGTTAAGTTAGGGTACAACGATCAACTTGGGAAACCGGAGGAGTTTGAAAATCAATTGGTGGAACATTTGAAAGAGTTCATTCGACACGAACATTATATTCTTGTATCACTTGATGATCAAGATGCAGATAGAGAAATTAGTGAACCAGTATCTGGCCAAGTAGTAGTTGAAGAAACTTTATCAACTGGTTCAATTATCTCATCAGTCAATAATTCAGTAGCTCAGTCAACTTATTCCATGTCAAGTACTAGAACACAAATGGTCATGTTAAGAGATTAAATTTGTGGAAAAAGCAAAGGAGCAAGGAGTGTTCTACCTCTTGGGAGAAACAGAAGTGGTGGCAAAACAAGATTCTTCATTCTTGAAGAAATTTGTTGTCAACTATGCATATAATTTCTTGCGCCAGAACTTTAGGCAAGGGGAGAAAATTATGGCCATTCCTCAGACTAGGTTGCTAAGGATCGGCATGACTTATTAATTATAATTGTGAGTTGTGTCTACGCCATCTCATCCCCTTCTTCAGCCTATCTTCTCATCCCTTCTTCAGTTTATCTATTCCTAGTTATTACTTTCAGTGTTTCTGCAATTCCGTTACTTTAGCCATCTGAGTTGTTGCATTTACTTTCTGGGAATGTAATTGAACTTAAGCTTTATCAATATAGACTATAGCAATATTATGGACTTTGGCAGCCCAAAAACTCCCAAGAAAGCTTGGACTTGCACTTAATTTTGTAGAGCATTAATTCCTAATCAATGAAACGAAAGAAGAAGAAATCAATCGGTAGTACCACTGTTTTAAAAGGCGTGGGCGTAAGGCGAGACGTTTTACATATGCTTCAGCGAGGCATAACACGGGGCGTAAGTCCCATAAGTATTTAATTTTTAATATTTTATATTTATAAACAGGTAAATTGCATAAAAATGAAGAAAACTATATGTGTGTGTGCGCGCGCGCTTCATCCCCATAACAAAACTAGTCAAAACAATCTATTATACGCAACTTAGAAGCTCAAGTAACTTGAGTTGAAAAGAATAAAGTTTTCTACACGGAGGAACAAAAAGGATGACTAACCTGCAATTTGAACTTTGAATTTGTTGTTATGAAGGAGAATGGAGTTCTCTTTGTATTTGTTAAAAGAAATGAATATTCGTTGCTTTTGAGAGATATTAACGTGCGTACAAGATAAAGAATTGGGAAAGACCATGAATTGGGGCTTCAATCAATAAAAAGGTCTTGACTTTTAAATTTAATACATTTCAGTTCCTTTTTAAAACTTTTAAGTAATTACCAAGCTGAATTTTGAGAATTTGGGTATTATATGAAGGACTTATTCAACAAATTTTGTTTTAATTTGAAAAAATCTAAAACAAATGCGCCTCGAACGCCCAGACGTACACCCGAATTGCTGGGCGTACGCCTCTTGAGAATTTCGTCCCGCACCATCGCCCCAAGGCGTTGTTGTGCGCCTCACCCCGAAAACGCCTTTTAAAACACTGGTACCAGCTAGTCGGTCACTTCAACATTACCATTTAGTATCATATTGTATTAATAATGTAAAGAATTATTTGCACTATCTTAATCCAACTAAAAATAACTAATTACCCATAATAAATATGAAATGGTAGTTTGAGAAAAAGAAATCTAGAGTTTAAATTAAAGAAACAAAGGTGAGTAATATATCGGCCTAACCTCGTTAAGTATAAGATAGTCACGACCCGATTTACCCTCCGAAAGGTATCGTGACGGCACCTAGTCTCTACGACTAGGTAAGCCTAAATTGCGGACAAAACTTAATTAAAAATACGATAAATATGGACAGAAAAGGGTAAAATCTAAATAATCATAACGATGCTGCTCGGCATGTACAAAAATATAACTCCCAAAGACCCGGATTCTCACAATATAGTCACAAGCCTCTACACTTTTGTAGCTCTAAACAAAACTGGAAAGTACATAGGATAAATCTCTATAAGATAGAATAGAAGGAGACTCGGAGGATTCTGCGGACGCGGCAAAAATACCTTGCGGTCTCCTGAAACAGCAGCAACCACTAGCCACGCGACTGATAACTCGTACCTGGATCTGCACACGAAAAATATGTGCAGGAAAGGATATGAGTACACCACATTTGGTACACAGTAAGTGCCAAGCCTAACCCCAGTCAAGTAGTGACGAGGTCAGGTTAAGGCTCTACTGGATTTCTATATAAATCAATTTAAAACAGCGCGAAAGATAGTAATTTCTACAGAAATATAACAGTAAAGAGAGCCCTCGGCTGAGAACAATGTAACACAAGGTGGAATTTCCCCGGATACCGTCTGGTAGTTCGAAGTGATTATGCAGTACATGGGGGATCTCCCGGAATACGTTTGTAGTCCCAATTTAAATATGCAGTGCAGGGGGATCTCCCGGAATACGTCTGTAGTCCCAAAATAAATATGCAGTACAGGGGGATCTCCCGGAATACGTCTGTAGTCCCAAAATAAATATGCAGTACAGGGGGATCTCCCGGAATACGTCTGTAGTCCCAACTTAAATATGCGATGCGAAATAAAGGACAAATAAGGCATCAATTTAAACGACTCATCAAATCGCAGGTAGGGAAAAGCAATAAGCTAACTAAACATGGCGCACAGAGTATCAGATAGGCAATTTAATATTAAACGGGTAAGCATGCTTTCCTAATCTAAGTTAAACACCTTAAAAAATTAAGCAATGTAATAGAAGAAAACAATTTATAATTTTCGAAGGAAACATAGAATTTTTGCAATAATGGGCTGTGTAAGTTGTCGTCACCTCACGTACACGGCGCCCACACAACAATTAAATGTCAAAACAGCCTAAAGGAAAGTCCTCAACACAGAGTTAGGCAAGCCTCTTACCTCGACTGCTCAAATCAACTCGAAATCACGATCTTTCCACGAGTATATGACTCCAAATGGCCCAAATCTATTCAATTCAATTGCATAATATAAATATAACTTTAAGTAACTAATTTAACTAATAAATTCGAAGCTAAAACGCGAAATTAGGAAAATCGCCTCAAAAAGTCCCTCGGGCCCACGTCTCGGAATCAGGTAAAATTTATAAATTCTGGGCACCCATTCACTCACGAGTCTAACCATACCAAATTCACTCAAGTCTGATACCAAAATCTCGATCAAAACCCAAAAGTTCGGCCTAGGAACTTTTCTCAAATTTTCCCTATTTTTCACCCCAAATTCGAAATTAAATGATAAAAGTAAGCAAGAATTAGCGGGAATTTATCGAAACCGAGTAAGAATCATCTACCCCAAACACTCACGTGAAAATCTCTCCAAGAATCGCCTAATCCCGAGCTCTCAACTTCAAATTGTGAAAACTGACTTAAACCCTCGTTTTTGGGTATTTTAAATCTGCCCAAATTTTTCTTAATCACGATCGCGGAAGAACCATCGCGGTCGCGAAGAACAAATTTCGCGTCCAAAAATTTAACTCTACGTGAACGCCTAAAACCCTATGCGAACGCGATGCATTAATCCCTCAGACCTACGCGATCGCGGTTGACCTCACGCGGCCGCGTAGAGAAATGTTGTAATCCACTGTTGCCTCATCTCTTCTACGCGAACGCGGCCTAGCCCACCCGTTTGCGATTCATCATTTCACTATAACTACGCATTCGCATACTACTTTCCGCGAACGCGAATAAAAAAATCTCCCATGTCCCAGCTAAACCTACGCGATCGCGTATAAGAAAACCAGACACCAGCAAAATTTGATATCTTTTAAGTCTAAAATTAGCTCGTTGAGCATCCGAAATACACTCGAGTCCCTCGGAACCTCAAAAAAACTTACCAACCAGTCCTATAACCTCATTCGAACTTAGTCGAGCCTTCAAACCACATCACATAACACAAGAAACAAGAATTACACATGAATTACACATCATCAATTATCCCCCAATGGCCTCTTCCTTGCCCGGTCTACCATTTGCAACCTCATGGATGTGGGTCTTGATTTCCCAATCCCCAATGTCTTAAACACAGAAAAGGGCATCAAGTTAAGGCTTGCCCCTAAGTCATATAAAGCTTTGGCGAAATCGGCACTCCCAATAGTGCACGGGATTGTAAAAGCATCGGGGTCTTCCAACTTTGGAGTCGTGGAATGAACAATGGCACTCACTTGATGTTTCATTTTGATCGTTTCACAGTTTATTGATCTCTTATTTGTTACCAAGTCCTTCATGAACTTGGCATATCCCGACATTTGTTCTAAGGCTTCAACCAATGGCACATTTATGGACAAACTTTTCATCATATCAATTTATTCTCATTGTTTCGCTTTGCGATCCTTTGTGGATATGGAGGAGGAGGCCTTGGCAAAGGAGCCTTAGCCTTGGGCACTACCGGATCAGGTATGTCTATTACATGTTCCCTAGACGGGTTCACACATCTTATGTCTCCTCCATATTTTCATCAATGTCTATCCTCACCTCATCATTTGCTTGAACATCATTGCTTGTCTCATCATCATCTTGTACCAACACATCATCATTCACATTCTTTATTTGGTTTGAGGTACTAGCAACTCCACCTCTCCCACTTCTTGTTGTCACGGCCATAGCATGCCTTATATTTGTTCCACTCTTCGGGTTCACCAACGTATCACTTGGTAGTGCCCCCTTAGGGCGAGTAATCAAGCTTGAGAAATTTGGCAAAGTTGGACTTCCAAGTTGCGAATAGAAGTTTTGTGGGAAGCTAATTGGAGTCGGTGTTTTTCTCCATCATTTGCTTGAACATGTTTTCAATCCGTCCCATTTCATTGTTGGAAGAACTAAAACCTTGCGACGGATATGGAGGCGGGTTGTTTTGTTGTTAATACACCGGGGGCCTTTGAAAGCCCGACCCCCGATTTCCTTGATTGCTATTGTTCCAACCCCTTGATTATTTAGGCCTCCCCAATTACTTTGATTGTTGCCGCCCCAATTGCCTTGATTTCCTTGGTTACCCCAATTTTGGTTTTTGTTCCCCCAATTGCCTTGGTTGTTGTTGTTGCAACAATTGCAATTTCTATGTTGACCTTGGTTGCCCCAATTACCTTGGTTCCCCTATGATATCCATTGTTGTTAATTTGGAGCATTGCTCCGTTGACCTTGATAATTGTTGACATATTGAACCTCTTCACTTTGCTCATCATATGCATCGTCTTGATTGTACCCACTATTACTTTGCTCAAATGGATCTGGATGGTTTTGTACTTGTTGACCTTGTTTCCTTCTCTTGTTGACCATCATGTTTACTCCTTCCATGGAATTCACTTGTTTTGTCCCTTGAACCTGTTGAAGCTGAGCCTAGGCCAATTGGTTCATTATGGTTGTCAACTCCGCAATAGCTTGCCCGTGATCACGTAGCTCCTTGTGTTGGTGAACAACATTTGGGTCACCTTGAGGAACATTGGCTCTACTTTTTCATGCCGAAGAGGTATCCACCATCTTATCCAATATTTCACAAGCTTCAGAATACGACGTGTTCATGAAATTACCCCCGACGAGTTGATTTACCACACACTAATCCGTCTTGTTGATCCCCCTATAGAAGGTTTGTTGGATCATGGTCTCAGTCATATCGTTGTTAAGGCATCTTTGACCATGGTGCGGTGGTACCTTTCCCAAATCTCATGCAATGGTTCATTTGGCTCTTGTTTGAAAGCTAGAATCTCATCTCTTAGCGTCGCCATATGCCCCGTGGAGAAGAACTTGGCTATGAACTTTTAGGCCAACTCATCCCAAGTGTGGAATGGTTTGGCAATCTCTCTAACCAATCCAAAGCCTTCCCCCCAGAGAAAAAGGTAATAGCCTTAACTTCAATGCGTCCTCAGAGATATTCGTTTTCTTGCTCCCCCAACATGTATCAACAAAACCTTTGAGATGCTTGTAGGAATTTTATGTGGAGTTCCAGTGAAGAAACCCAGTTGCTCAAGTAGTGTAAGCATCACATTGTTTATCTGGAAAATTGCCCGCCCTAATCCGGGGCGGGACTATTGCACTACCATAGCCTTCATTGGGCAACACCCGATGTGCTGCTCTTGGTGGAGGTGGGAGAGGGTTTAGGATATTATCATGAGGTGATCAGACTCTCCTTTGTACTTGAGGCTCAAGATGAACCTCATTCAATTGCTCGTCATCTACCTCCTTCCCCAATGGTATATTTCCGAGGGCCTCGTTGTTAAGAGTCATTTCGTACCTAAAAGCAATTGACAAACAAAATTAGAAAAATGGAAGGAAAGAAAGACAAAACACACAATACGTAGATATATAACTAAGACCATCTAACTCCCCAGCAACGGCGCCAAAAATTGATCGGGTCCAAACCCACACTATTATTGAGTAGCGAAGAGGTCGATGCAATAATAACCCAACTAAAGCCGAGATCGAATTCATGTTGATACCCATTTTTTCCTCAAAATAATTTTAAATTGCATATATACCTTAAAAATATGCTTTCATAGCAATTGGTATTTTTCTATAATTTCCCCATATTTTAATTTATTTATTTTTAATTTACCCAGCATTTTATTTTCAATAATTAATTACAAAATTGCATTACAAATGATTTCAAAAAAAATCTTGATTTAATGTATTATTTTTGGTCCTATTAAGACCAAATTATTTCATAATTAGCCAAATTGGCACATTTTGGCTATAATTGCAATAACTTTGCAATTATAGCCCCATCATATATTTTATACTATTTTTATCCAGTAATTATTTTATATGTTAAATACTACGTAATCATTTTAATTTATTTTTCTAAGCATGAATTTCATTTTTTATAATTATCAGCTATTTTATAAATTATTTTTAGCTAATTTGATTGGGTATTTAAAAATTAGCCACCTTTATTTCAATTTTGGCCTAAAATTAGCCTAATTACTAACAAAACAGACCCCAAAGCCCAAACCTAAAACTACCCGGTCCAATCCGGATTCAATCTCGACCGTTGATCAAATTTGATCAACGGTCTAGATAATTCCTTCCTAAAATAAACCTAATGACTACTCTCCCCCTCTCTCATTTCCCCCTCATTTCACTCCGCCGTCTCAACTCTCCCATCTATCTCAACTCTCCCATCTCTTCGACTCCCTCTGCTAATCCTTCCCCCCTTCTCCGGTCGTCGCCTTGCCGGAAGTCATGGTGATTTCACCACCCACAGCCTCATGGCTCCCTCCGTAAACGTGTTTCACTGCTCGTGAAGCCCTCAAGTGAACCATAGGCGGCTCACTCGCCTCCTATGATCTCATGCCATTTTTTCGGCCATCCATGGTCAACCGAGTAAGATCTTACCACTTTCCGGTTAAAACCGGTGATTTTGAGTTACTTCTCCATTTCTCTGGGTTTTCTCTTTGAAACCCTAACCTCTAAACTCTCGATTCTTCAAGATCTGTAACAGATATATACATGTTATGAGCTATTTTCATGTTTTCCTTAAAGGTTCTCCTTTTTCCTAAACAATTCTTTATTTTTCAAACTAGGGTTTTTAAATCCTTTTTCAAAACAGTTCTCTTTCTAATTTCTTAGCATTATTTTATGATTTTTCATCGTGTTTAAACATTATTTGAGTTTTTCCCTTTCGTTTGAGTCAATTTGATAGAAACCCCCAAATTTCATGGTTTCAATCTGTGATTCTGAGTTTATTTGCGATAATATTTTTACATGTTCTAGTATAATTGCTTTGATGAGTACTTTGTGATTTCTTGTGATTTTTGCCCTATGCTTGCCATTAGGGTTTCTGACTCTTCGTTACTTCTGCCTAAATCATGTTTATTTTGCTAAGTCCTTTAATTATTTGCTATGTTCTATGTGAATCCCTAATTTTGTGTGATTAGGGTTTTTGATTTTGCCTAATGTGTGTTTATTCCGCTTAAATCAGTGCTATTTGCCACTTTGAATCTTTGTACAATTGTGATCAGTACTGTTCTCTACTGATTCTGAGTATTTCCTTAAATATGTGATATTTTTCCTAATTGATGTTGATTTCCTGTGATTTGAATCTCACTCGAGGTTTTTCTTGTTGATTTTCATAATTTCTTGCCTTATTTCTAGGAATAATTCTGTCAAATTAATTCACATGTGCTTTCCTTAATTAGAGTATTCTGAACCCGATCTCAGTTATATGCTCTATACTTATGATGCTTCTTATATTTTAAAATTCAGCTCTTACACGATTCTCCTTCCTTATTTAATCACTGTCTATTACCGTTTGTATATGACTCCTTAATTAAAGGGAGTACTTACATTAATTTGATTCTAATTGATATTTGCTTCTATAATCTTGCTGAACTATTATTTGTTACCATATTCTCTGCCTATTTTCAAAACTATATATACTCTACTCTCTCATTAGCACAAGACACGAACACACACTGTTCAAAATTCTCTCTTACACACAAATACTCTCTCTTCTGCTCTCTTTCTGGTTACTTGCTATTAGCAGCCGTCTGCAAGCAAAGGCTAATTATATTACTCTCTTACTCTTCATTCTGTGCTTACTATCTCCTAATTGGTATGTCCTAATTTCAGTTTAAGTTTCAAAAACAATATTTTTCTTTTAGTACTTCAATTCGTCCTGTTTCTGATTTGCTTTTACTTATGGTTCTGTTGTTCAACCTGCAATTAGTATGTCTACTTTACTAGCATGATTATTAATGTATCCCTTCCCTTAGACTCAACATGTTTACTAAGTGTCACCTCTTTGCATGTTATTTTCTTTGATTCCTGACGTACAATAATCTGTACTATGTGCTGCTTAGATTCTTTGTAGTCATGAAATCATGCTGTACCTGAAACCCCTTAAGATTTATGTGATTCTGAACTTATGTGTAACTCCGTGTGCTTGCCCTACATGCTCTATATTTGTCCCCAATCCCTCAACTCCCTGTTTGTGGATGCTAAACTTGTCTTAAGTTCCTTGTTCTATATGTGTTGTTCTGAGGTTGGTATGTTTTTGTTCTGATTACCTTACCTTTTTTCCAAATTGTTTTCACAAGTAAACTCTTCTATTGTTCTGCAAAACCTATCTCAAACAAGTCTATTTATGAAAACTGTTTTCCAACTCAATATTTTCAAAACTATGTCAAGCACTCTCATTATACTCTTAGAAACCTAGGTTCTGCTCTAATGTGTGACTGCTTTGGGATCCCTATGAGATCCCTCTGAACTCTGATGAATTAGAGTTGTCCTTTTCACACTGCACTTACTTATTATGGTTATGAAAATCTGGGTGTGAGCACTGCCCAGGATCCTTTGAGGTCCTTAGGGAACTCTGACACACCCGGATTATATGAAAGGCTGTGAAACATTGTTGGCATCGAGAAATCTGGATATATGGGCCTATTGGTAGGCTCTATATAGTGTAACTTCTTATTTTTTTATTCACCTATGTAATTCATTCAATGGTCTGTAATAATTTATTGTAAACAACTATTGGGGATGGATAGTGAAAAGGGAAGGGTAACTACGCATGCTAAAGGGTAGAAATCGTGTACTTAGGTTTACATTTCTATTTGAGCAATAGAACTCATGTTTAGGACCAATGTGTGCAAATCATGCATTAGAAATCATGCTTCCTAGGTTTCATGTCTACTGCTTCAGCATATCATTTTGATACTACTGTTATATCATTTAGAAATCCTGTGCTAGGATAAATATATTAATATGAATCGTTATCATGTCTCATCATGGTATTACCATGCTACGCACTTAGAAATCCTGTTCTAGGATAAATAACACTAAAATGAACTGTCCCCTTTGTACATTCTGAAACCATGATTAATACTGCGACTACTTTGCATCTAGACAACCTGTTTCTTAGGGATTCTGCATATGCATCATTCTGCATCCCTTTGAGCATTAGATACCATGTTTTAGGATTTCATTCGCACTCGTTTAGTTACACCTAGATTAACTATTGATGCATGAAAAAGGCATAAAACAACTTTACTCAGTTTTTCTAAACAACTGGCAATAAATTCTGTGTTTTGCAACACTTAGAACATCATGTTTAGGTAACAATTCACAACGGTTTTCTTTAATAATTCTGGTAATTATTATACACTGTCCCACGCCTAGGAAAGCCTTAGGTGATTAAATTGTTAAAACTGGGAATCTGTCTTTTATGTATACTGCCTAATGCCTAACAAGTCTTAAAATCAGTAGGCAAACTAATTAGGGCCCATTTCTGAGTTATAAAAAACAAATCTGCATATTTGTTGTATTCTGATGCTCACCTAGACACCATGTCATAGGATCCCATTTAACAATACTGCCCTTATCTGTGTTTGAGTCATATTGTTTGCTTGCATTACTTGTGGAGGTAAAACTGAGCCTTTATTTTCTCCTTTCTGCTCTTTATTTGTTGCAGTCTTATATGTTTTACTTGTCGCCTTAGTATTTTTCCTTTAGACCTGGGGGTATGCCTAGAACTGCCTTATAGGTAGAGGTCCTAAACTCCTCCGGGACCATTAGGAAGGGACGGGTAACAGCACGCAATAGAGATCGATGACCAACACTCGCTTTAATAACCGCTAAGGGGTGGGAAGGGTAGATATGGATATGATGATCGGTGCGCTAATACCACGTGTAGCCCCTCTCTAAGGAGTGATTACCGGATATTGTACTGATGCGATCCTATAGGATAAATAACCTAGGACCTCCCCTATTCTTTATCTACATGTTTAGATTGTAATTCTTTCAAAACCTTACTTAGACATTAAATCTTTTCAAAACTTTGTCACACATGTGTGCTTAGACTGCGAATTTTTCAAAACTCCTTACTTATTTAAACTTTAATTGCTTATATGCTAGTTTCTTAAATTCACAAAGTTGTTTGGCCGGGAACCACAGTTGTGGACTCCGAGGGGTGCCTAACACCTTCCCCTTGGGGTAATTTTAAGCCCTTACCCTATCTCTGGTTATCCAAATCAATGTTTGTAAATGACCTTAAATAGGTTCCCTAACGCACCTTAATTCGTTAGGTGGCGACTCTTCGAATCCTTGCATACACCTTTCCCAAAAGAAAACAAGTTGTCCCAATAATGTCAAGACCCCGACTAACCCGAAATGAGGAGTTGAAAAAGGGGGCGCGACAATCCACAGGGAGTTAATAATTGGAATTAGGTTTATATTTGCGTGAGTTGCGAGTTTTGAATGTAATTGAACTTCCACAAATTCGGTAGATATTCTACTTCTATTTTTACTCTAATGATTGCAATAAATAAAGCTAAGGATAATATTGTTGTTTTGGGTTTTTCAAGTGTTTAAAGGGACAAGGGTCGTGACTTCTACCTAGGTGGTTATCTAACGGGTTAAAAACTCTAGGGCAAGCTTGATCAGTTGGGATTGTAATATAGCTATCACACTCGGGTACTCACTCTATACCTCTCGGTAGTTTGAGTGATTTTGTCCAATTTGGCTTTCTCAAGTCCGAATGGGTATTCATACAAATCAAGTGATATTAGCTCAAGTCAAGTATTACTATCTCTAAGTTTAACCCTTCAATTGGGGTTATCAATTTCTTGAGTTTACCCCAATTCCTTGTTAGCCTAGTTTTCCTAGACTTAGTCTCACTTTCTCAAGTAGAGACCAATTCATTTAGGCATGAATCAATGTTTGCAATCATTAATTCTTGGGTTCTAGCAAGAACTAGGCTAAATATCACTAACCCAATCACTAACAAGACCTAAATCAAACACCCATTAAATACCCACACTAGGGCTGGGTCACAACCCTAGCTATGGGTTTAGCTACTCATGAAAATAGCAGAAATTAAAGAAGAAATAAAGATAAAATTCATAATATTAGATTATGGGATGAAAATCTAGTGTTTAGAGATGAATCTTATACAATATTTACAAAAGCAGTAAAAGTAGACGTCTCAGGTGCTATTCTAAAACATAACTTAACCTCAAAATGACAAAAAGTTCTATTTACACTAAGCTAAAAATATCTGATAAAAATTCCCCTGCAGAGGTTGTGCGGCCGCATAATTCAGAGTGCAGCCACACTTTACGAAGTCCATGGTGATATGCTCCCACTTCCACTCTGGGATCTCTAATCTCCGAAGCAAGACACCCGGTCTCTGATTTTCATACTTAACCTGCTAACAGTTGAGACATCGAGCCACAAAACCAACTGTATCCTTCTCCATCCGCCTCTACCAATAGTGTTGTGTCAAATCTTGGTACATCTTCACGGCACCCGGATGGATGGAATACATCGAGTTGTGGGCCTCCTCAAGAATCAACTCCTGAAGCCCATCGACATTAGGCACACATATCCGTCCCTACATCCTCAACACGGTGTCATCACCAAAAGTCACATCCCTAGCATCACCTTGCCGAACCCTGTCCTGAAGAACGAGCAGGTCAGGGTCATCATACTGACGCTCCCTGATACGGTCATAAAGAGAAGACATGGAGATCACGCAAGACAATAATCGACTCGGCTCCGAAATATCCAATCTAACAAGCTGGCCCGCTAAGGCCTGAACATCCAATTCCAAGGATCTCTCTGCTACCGGAAGATATGCTAAACTCCCAAAACTCTCTGTCTGGAAACTCAGAGCATCGGTCACCACATTGGCCTTTCCCGGATGGTAAAAAATAGTGATATCATAGTCCTTAAGAAGCTCTAACCATCTCCGTTGACGAAAACTAAGGTCTTTCTGCTTAAACAAATGCAGCAAACTCCGGTGATCAGTATAGATCGCACAATGAACCCCATACAAATAATGACGCCAATTCTTCAAGGCGTGAACAATGGCTGCTAACTCAAGATCATGGACAAGATAGTTCTTCTCATGGGTCTTCAACTGGCACGAGGCATAGGCAATCACCCTACCCTCCTGCATCAGAACACATCCAATGCCTATCCTCGAGGCATCACAATACACGGTGTAAGAACCTGAAGCTGATGGCAGAACTAACACTGGAGTTGTGGTCAAGGTAGTCTTGAGAAAGCTCTCCTCACACTTATCCGACCACCTGAATGGAGCACCCTTTTGGGTCAATTTGGTCAAGGGCGATGCAATAGATGAAAATCCCTCAACAAAGCGACGGTAATAACCCGCCAAACTAAGAAAGCTCTTAATCTCCGTGGCTGAGGACGGTTTAGGCCAACTCTGCACCGCCTCTATCTTCTTCGGATCCACCTGAATACCCTCACTAGACACCACGTGCGCCAAGAATGCTACTGAACCGAACCAAAACTCACACTTGGAGAACTTTGCATAAAGCTTCTCCTCCCTCAATCTCTACAATACAACCCTCAAATGTTGAGGATTCTCCTCCTGGCTACGAGAGTACACCAGGATGTCATCAATGAATACAATAACGAATGAGTCCAAATAGGGTTGGAATACACTGTTCATAAAATGCATGAACGTTGATGGGGCAATGGTTAGCCCAAAAGACATCACCAAGAACTCATAATGGCCATAATAGGTCCTGAAAGTTGTCTTAAGAATATACGAATCCCGAATCTTCAGCTAGTGATACCCGGACCTCAAATCGATCTTGGAGAACACCCTCGCTCTGTGAAGTTGGTCAAATAGATCATCAATACGAGGAAAAGGATACTTGTTCTTGACTATGACCTTGTTCAACTGTCTGTAATCAATGCACCTCCTCATGGAACCATCCTTCTTTTTCACAAATAAAACCGATGCACCCCAAGGTGACACACTAGGCCGAATAAACCCTTCTTTCAACTCCTTCAACTCCACCAGTGCCATACGATACGGCGGAATAGAAATGGGCTGAGTGCCCGACACCAAATCAATACCAAAGTCAATATCCCTATCAGGCGGCATGACCATCAGGTCTGCAGGAAATACATCCGGAAAATCCCGTACTACCGGGACTGAATCAATGGTGGGAGTCTCTGCACTAAAATCCCTCACAAAAGCAAAATAGGATATACAACCCTTCTCAACCATGCGTTGAGCCTTTAAATATGAAATCACCCTTCTAGGTACATAGTCTACAGACCCGCTCACTCAACCCTCGAAAATCCCGGCAATGCCAACGTCACGGTCTTAGCGTGACAATCTAGAACAGCATGACATGGGGATAACCAATCCATACCCAATATAACATCGAAGTCAACCATACTCAGCAGTAAAAGGTCCACTCGAGTCTTTAGACCCCAACAATCACCACACATACCGATATACGCAATCCACAAGAATGGTTCGCCCACATGAGTAGATACATGAACAGATGAAACTAAAGAATCACGGGGCATATACAGAAAATGAACAAAATACGAAACATATGAATACGTGGAACCGGGGTTAAATAATACCAAGGCATCTCGGTGGAAAACTGAAACAATATATTTAATCACAGCAACTGAAGCAATGGCATCTGGTCTAGCAGGGAGTGCATAGAAACGGGCTTGACCACCACTTAATCGGCCTCTTCCTCTAGGGCGACCCCTAGCTGACTGACCTCCACCCCTAACTGACTGGGCGGGAGGTGAAGTAACGAGTGCTGAAGTCGAAGGCTAACTCCTCTGCTGAGGCGGACCCCCATGACGATGAGGACACTGCCTCCACATATGCCCAAACTCCCCACACTCAAAATAACTCCCTGGCGCTGGTGACGGGGACTGAAGGGAACCCCTAGCACCGGGATAACTGGTAGAAGAACCTACATGGAGGAGCCCTGAACTAATGGAGCACGAGACGAACTAGAGGCTGGGAGACACTAAGTGATGAGTGGCCCTAATGAGAACTGTGAGAACTATGGCCCAATGATGCACCACGGTGAACTGGGTAGGTTGACTGAGTGTGCCTGAATGGACGGCCGTTGTCATGCTGAAACTGACCCCCATGAGGAGCACCACTAAATCCACCCTGTACACGAGGACTCTTGGACTCCCTCTCAACCCTATCCTGACCGCAAACCATCTCAATCTGCTGAGCAATGTCAATAACCTCATCAAGAGTAGCACCAGACACTCTTTCTCTGGTCATAAGCAATCGAAATTGAAAAGTGAGGCCATCTATAAACCTCCCGATCCTCTCTCTATCTGTGGGAACCAACAAGATATCATGACGGGCCAACTTTAAGAATCGCATCTCATACTGTGTCACAGACATATCACCCTGACGAAGCTGCTCAAATTGCCTGCGCAGCTCCTCTCTACGAGACTAGGGAACAAACTTCTCCAAAAAGATAACGGAGAACTGTTGCCAAGTAAGGGGTGTTGCACCGACCGGCCTACGCCTCTCGTAAGCCTCCCACCAACTGAATGCAGCCCCAGAGTACTGGAAGGTAGTAAATGAGACCCCACTGGTCTCTATACTGCCTGCTATACGGAGCATCCTCTGACACTTTTCCAAGAAACCCTGTGCATCCTCACCCTCTACACCTATGAAAGATGGAGGCTAGGGTCTCCCTAACCTCTCCAACCTACGATGCTCATCCTCAGGCATAACAGGAACCACTTAGTCCTGAGCAATTGCAATCAGTTGGGCTGGTGGTGCCCCTGGTGTCTGGAGTCCATGAACAACCTACTCAGGTGTGCACGCGGTGGGAGTCTCGGTGCCTCCATTGGCCTGAGAAGTGGATGTGGCCGTATAAATATAGACCGCCTGATCAAGGCCAGTACACACTGACAAAATTTGAGCTAGGGCCTCCTGAAGGCCAGGAATCATAATAGGCACAGGTAGTGCCTGAGCTGGTCCCGCTGGGACATCTACGACTGGGACCTGGTCCTGATCTGTAGCAACTAGAGGGTCTACAAGTACTGCCCCGACTGTTGTGCAGGCTGCACCTCTACCCTTACCACGGCCTCGGCCTCTTGCGACCCTGGCTGGTGGTACTAGTGGCTAGTCCTCCTAACCAGTAGTGCTAATCCTCACCATCTGTGAGAGAATGAAAAAATAGAAGTTTAGTTACCAGAATCAACATATTCTCACGACAAGAATTCAAGAATGTGAGATTTTTTTCCTAAGGGTTCTGTAGCCTCTCGAAGATAAGTACGGACATCTCCGTACCGATCCGCAAGACTCTACTAAACTTGCTCATGACTCATGAGACCTATGTAACCTAAGCTCTTATACCAACTTGACACGACTCAAAACTAAATCCTATCGTGATGGTGCATATCGTGGTACTAGGCAAGCCGACATATTTCCAAAACACATCGATAATTCATTTAAAAGATAATTCAAAGATTTTCTTTACTAGAATCTTCATAAAAGAGTTCAACTCAAAATAAACATGCGGAAAAGATAGCCCGATATCGAGGTGTCACTAAGTCATGAGAAACTACTACAAACTATCTAATAACAACAAGACTAACATAGTCTGGGGAAAACCAAAATACAACTAAGGGGAAGATAAGGAAGAAGAAAAGTAGGGCTCCGATCGCCAGGTATCTACCTTGGTATCTTCGATGATCCGCTACTGAATATATCAACAACCGTTTTCGTCGCCAAAACTTTCTGGATCTGCACACAAGGTGCAGGGAGTAACGTGAGTACACCAACTCAGTAAGTAACAGCATTAAATAAAGGCTGAGAAGTAGTGACGAGCTAGATGCAAGTATAGTTCATATTAAAAAATTCAGTAAAGTACGGCATGCTTTAAAACCAGTGTTCAAGTCAAATCAGCTTATTTAAATCCAATTCAGGTAAAACCAATAAAAATATCTTTCAACAGTTCTCAAACAAGGACTCAAAGCATCTATGAGCACAAATGATGAAATCATATACCGCCCTTGGGAAAAAACATCACTCAATCCTCCCAATCACTCCAACCTCACAATCACCCATGCCTCCCAATCACTCAGCACTCGGCACTTGCACTCAGTAGGTACCTGCGCTCATTGGGGTTGTGTACAGACTCCGGAGGGGCTCCTTCAGCCCAAGCGCTATATCAATGCCCATCATGGCAGAATCAATGAAACATGTTGCGGCGTGCAGCCCGATCCCATAAATGTCCTCACAAATCAGGCCATCGGCCTCACTCAATCATAAATCTCTCTAGTCTCTTGAGCTCTCCGAAATCAAAGTAATCAACCCAAACAACATTGATATGATGAAAAATAATAGAGTAACAGAGACTGAGCTATGACGTACAAATGTATGAACATGACTGAGTACAGATTATCAACCAAAAATAGTGAGAGGACAGCAAGAAAAGACCTCTAAGGGTCCAAACAATACTGGCATAACGCCTAGACATGGAATCTAGCGTGATTTACAGTAAATCTTTATAAAACACATAAGGAGCATATATCTACAATTGGATATTCAAATTTACAGTTGCTACGGGACGGACCAAGTCACAATCCCTAACGGTGCACGCCCACACGTTCGTCACCTAACATGTGCATCACCTCCAAAATAGTCATATGACACAAAATCCGGGGTTTCATACCCTCGGGACTAGATTTACAATAGTTACTTACCTCAAACCGAGCAAATATCTACTATGCGATGCTCTTACCTCTCGATTCGGCCTCCAAATACTCTGAATCTAGTCACAACCAGTACAATACTATTAATTTATGCTAAATGAATCAATTCCTCTAGAAAAACTACCAAATTACCCTCGGATTCAAGCCTAAGAACTTCTAAACTTTTAAATTCCGCAAACAAGGCTGAAACCTACCAAACCACGTCCGGATGACCTTAAATTTTACACGCACGTCAAAAATGACACCACAAACCTACTCCAACTTCCCAAAATCCATTCCTACCCCGATATCAAATTTTTCACTGCCGACCAAAATCGTTAAATAAGCAACTTCCGCCAATTCAAGCCTAATTCCACTATGGACCTCCGAATCATATTCCGAACGCGCTCCTAAGTCCAAAATCACCTAATGGAGCTAATGGAACCATAAAAATTCAAATCCGAGATTGTTTACACATAAGTCAATATCCTGTTGACTTTTCTAATTGAAGATTATCTCAAAGAGACTACGTGTCTCAATTCACTCCGAAACCACTTCGGACCCGAACCAACTAACCCGGTATAACACAATATAGCTTAATAACACAAAAAAGAATCAGAAATGGGGGAAAGGGTCTATAACTCTCGAAATGACCGGCCGGGTCGTTACAAATCTTTTGGCTAAGAGTTTCCACTTTTTGCTCGCTTTGATGCAAATGGGTCTCCAACACAACGGCCTCAATAGCTTTGGCTTCCAATTCTGAGAGGCGGGCATCAGTTTACTCCCGCTCGGCCAAAAGTTAGTCCCATGCAAAGGTAAGTTCTTCTTTTTCCCGAATCAACCTCTGGAGGACCTCAGAAGCAAGGAAGTTGTCATGCAAAACAAGAAAGACAAACTCGGGATATTTTTTGTCAAAAAACAAAATAAATGACAAAATAAGTGAAGAATGTACCGTTTCGGCATTATGAATGGAAATGTTCGACAAGCACTCTCGAGAGAGAGCCTATATCTTTTTCCAATCTTTTTATAAAGCCAAAGGCTTCAAATAGTTAGCAGTTCCACCGGCTAGGATAGTAGATTGCATCCATGGAGACCGATAGAGTAACACTCCTCCTCTTTTGCGGATCTTCTGAGGGGGGAGCATAATTTTGCCCCAAATTCCCATGAACTGGGGATTGAGGGGGAAGAACACCCTCTTCTCGGGCAGATGCAGCCGGTGGAGATGATGTAGTAGTTGCTGGTGGAAGAGTTGGTGAAGATGGAAATGATGCTGATGGTGTTGAAGGGTGAGAAGCATCTGCGAGAAATGCATTGCTGGTTGACGGTCGCTCATCCACCGAAGACGGAAGGGACTCGATACCCAATCCCACAATGCCAGGTGCAGTGACTGGGATTCGGAAGCGAAAGTTGGCATTTTCCACCTTTCATACTCTTCCCAGAGCATCGAGACATACCTCGATTGGTGTAACTAACTCAACATATTGAGCGGTCTATTGAGTTGAGGAAGGTCATCATCTTTTATGTAGAAAAGCTCCCTCCTCGCTAGCTTCTCCATCATCGTCAATCATCACTGTATCTATGGTCGGGCCGGGTGGAGGGCTCGTCACCACGACTTCTGGAGATGACTCGGGGGCAGCACTCTTTGCCCTCTTATTCTTTCCCCCGGCCGCGGAGGAATGCCTTCTTTTTGTTGGTTGTTCTATAGCCGGGGACTCTGCGAAGAAGCTCTTGCTCCAAAAGCAGGTCGGAGCCATATGTATGTGAAAAAGCTTTCTATAGCAGCCTCGCAACATCAACAGGATCTGCCAAAAATCCTCCTCGGGGACGACAATTGAGCCCTAGGGTAGACCTATATTCAACAGGAGAGAAGAATCAGATAACTTTCTCATAAGAATAGGTAAGGACATGATGAGTTAAACTTACCATGATTTTTGGCCTTCCACTCATATTTCAGGGAAAGCTCTTTCCACGAGCGGGTTTCAGGCATAGTAACGTCCAAAATTTTCTGAACTCATTGGTCCAAGCCCTCAACCCTTGGGGGAACCGACCAAGTCGATGAGGCAGGTAATGGAAAAAAAGTTAATAATGATGAGAAAAGGATATTTAACAAGAGTGTAAGCAAATTGTATACTTACGAGTGCGGTTCCACAATTCGGGGAAGGAGGTGTTGAGGCCGGAATGATGTCACTGGTGGCAACGGAAACAAATCCTTCCATCCACCCAGGGTCGTTATCATCATCCATACGAGATAGCAATGCATGGTGGCATCGCTTGCTGAAGTTGATTACCCCCCCCCCCCCTTCCCCATGGAAGATCTTGGGGGAATAAAGGTTTATCATATGAGCTAAAGATAGCTCCTACCCCGTTTCATGGAACAGGTGCCGAATGCAGGCAATCGTCCTCCACACGGAGGGACTCACCTGTGCCAAACATACTTGGTAGTGGAGGCCAAACTCCTCAATTATGGAGTCAAGCTATCCACTCAGAGAAAATGTCCCCAAAGTGACGGGATACATATAGAAGTACATAAAACTCTTCTTGGGTAAGGTTACCCGCTCCGCCAGGTCAGGAGAGATAATGTCTAAATCCTGGCAACGACAATCTTCCTTCACATCAGGAATGCTGAAAGGACAGATGGAAGATGGATATCTGCTAACGGCCCATGTACGAGGGCTAACAAAAGGAAATTTCTCTTCTCAGTCTTTTGTTGTGACAAGACTTCTAGGGATGCTAGTGCTCACTGTTGGAGGAGCGGCGTCCTCGGCTTTATTTTGTTATTTGAGGAACTAGTATTTTTTGAAGAAGAAGCCATTGTATGTTATGGAAGAAGGAAAAGATTTTCTCATTTGAAGGGAGTTAAAGAAAGGTCGAAGAACATAATACAAGTTGAATGAAGAGAGTTTGAGAGAGTTTGGAAAATTATGGAGTATGAATGAAGGAGGTTGATGAGTATAGGTTAAGGTTTAGGCAGCTAAATTTGTGGCCATCATTACCTCGTTAACCAACAAAAGTTGTGCTAAATTGTGAGATGACGCGTGTTCGGGGCATTAAATACGGAGAGACGTGCGTCTAATCAACCGTCAGAATCTTTTCAGAAGAGATCAGAGAAATTCCCGCCAAAAAGAATATTTTTTCCAACTTCCAGGTGATACAAAGTTATGTCAGCGGAAAGTAGGGGGCTATCTGTATAGGGTAAAATATGCTATGCTAAGTGGTAACATATGAGAGTGACATGTGGAGCCGAAGGCAGAAGATAGTCAAAATCGAAGACAACTGTTCCATTTCTCACCGGAAAGAATGACGCTCGTAAAGATGCAATAAATACCTGCCACCCGATAGCATTTAATGAAGAATATTCCACAGTATATAGTACACTCACTGTTACAAAGAATTTATCATTTATGATCACCGTTGCACATTCTTCAATGGCTCTCATAATTGACATTAAAGAAGGGGCAGATCCTAGGACCTTGTTCCTTGGGTGCAACTATAAATAGCAAGCTTTGTTATCATTGTAAAGGACACGAATTTTATGACAAACTTACACTATAATCTATTCAAAGCTCTGTACAATTTTATCATTTTACTTTTCAATTTCATTATTGTTGTGCCTCGAAGCCTTGCTCCCCGATTTACTATTTCTGTTATTTTTATCTTTATCTCAAGGCTAAGTATTACGTATTTCTTCAATTCTTGTATTATCTTAGGATCGAATTAATTCACTTGTCTAGAAACCAAGTATAAATTCAATTGTATCGTTTTACGAGTAAATAACTGGATTCGCCCTAGACATGACAAGCGTGACGGGGCGGATTTAAAGCTATGCGATGCGGGGCAGGTTTGAGATTATGCGAGACAGGACGGGTGCGTGACAATTGAAATATATATATTTTTTAAAATGATACGGGCGAGGCAGACTGCGGGTTTATGCGGGTTGTCATGAAGGATGCAACTTACACTGTTTTGGAAACAGAACCTGTCTTCCAGTTGTATTTCAGATTTTCGCATCCTGGTTTGTTGAATCTAACTGTAGGTCGTAGCATTGAACAGAGCATTGGTTGGTAAATGCAAAAGGTGATCTTCAGGACACGTCACAAGCTAGACATAAAGGCATAATAATAACAACAACTATCACGACCCAGTAAAATCTTATTAGTTGGGCCGAGGAGGGTAGTGTGTACGCAGATCTTACCCCTACCCGAAAAAGTAAAGAGGCTGTTTTCGAAAGACCCTCGGGTCAAGAAGACGAAACAGTGATAAACAATTCTAATTTTCTCTTCACTGGATCAAAGTTTTACATAGAGGATACACAATTGTATACAAATCAAATATTTTACGATCAGCGCATAACATAAATTTAATGCACCGGCCTGCCCTTTTTATTTTCGATAATAATAAAAACTAACTCAACCCAATTTTTATTCATAAATTTTATAGTTTAATATTATATATTCGAAAAAGACAATACCTTTTTTTAAAAAGATAGTTAAGTAGTGCAGGCCGGGTTGACAATAGAAAATTAGAGTCCAGTACTCAAATGGTCATTCAACTATCCCAAATTATCTCCCAAAGTCACTTTACTTTCGTTTGTAACAACAAAGTCACTGAACTATGCCTATTGTTCTCAGAAGGTCACTCAACTAGATTTTTCAAATTTTGAATTGCCAAAAACCTATTTTACCCACTAAATTATAACATTTATTTTCTTTTTATTTTTTAAAACTTTTTAATATTGTGATTTTCCCTTTTTAATTTATATTATGGACTTACCTATAGAATAAATAAATATTAATTATAAATTAAAAAAATAAAATATATTTAAATATATATAATGCTAGAATAAGAAAATAATGAGCATAGTAAAAAAAAATTAATTAGAATAATTTGTTAGTAATAAGAATTTTTAGTATTAACAACAAAAATTCAAAAATTTATTTACACAATACAGAATGAAAGAAAATTAAGGTTGTAAAATATATATTCCTTGCACGTAATATAAAAATAATTATTTAAATAAGGGTATTTTTATAATATATATTATACATTATTGAAAATTACACTCAATTATATAATTAGTTTCTGCCAACTTTCCGACGACACAAAGTTATGTCAGCGGAAAGTAGGGGGACTATCTGTAAAGGGTAAAATATGCTATGTTAAATCGTGTATGGTATAATTGAGCATAATTTTCAAGAATATTAATGTATATTATAAAAATACTTTTATTGAAATAGTTATTTTTTACGTGCACGGAATATATATTTTCAAACTTTATTTTCTTTTATTATGAATTGTGTAAATAATTTTTTGAATTTTTGTTGTTAATATTAAAATTATTATTATGAACAAATTATTCTAATTAATTTTTTTACTATGCTCATTATTTTGTTATTCCATCATTATAGCTGCTTAAATACTTTTTATTTTTTTAATTTATAAATAATATTTATTAATTCTTTAGGTAAGTCCATAATATAAATTAAAAAGGGAAAATTATAATATTAAAAAGTTTTAAAAAGAAAAGATAAATATTTATAATTTAGAGGGTAAAATAGGTATTTGGCAATTCAAAATTTGGAAAATCTAGTTGAGTGACCTTCTGAGTGTAATAGGCATAGTTCAGTGACTTTGTAGTTACGAACGAAAGTAAAGTGACTTTAGAAGATAATTTGGGATAGTTGAGTAACCATTTGAATAATGGACTCTAAAAAATTATGCTATGCGGGATGGGGCGGGGCTAGATTGAACCCGCACCGCAACCACCCCGTCCCGTCCTATTGCCATCACTAGAATGAACATGCAACCAACGCTATGATTCCGCCCCTTGATACAGACCCAGTGAAAGGCGAAAATCTTCAGATAATCAAGATTGGGACCGATGGTAATGAAGTGTTTAGGTTTCATGAGACTGAAAAACTTGATGATATCGCTTCTGCTGCATAAACTTCGTTACAATTGGAATGACGACTTGTCCTTGTTAAAGAATTTATTATTTAAATGGTCACTCACTTATTCGAAATTATCTAATGAAGTCATCTTTTTTTTGTTTGTAACAGATAAGTCACTTGACATCTCAACTTTGCGTATTCTAAAATTGATGTACTAATAACTAGTTTTAAATTTAATAACATCTATATATATTTAATAATTATTAACACAAATATATTGTTTGAACGAATGTTATTAAGTTTGGTTAAACCGTAGCCGAACTTCTAGCTTCGCCCTTGTATTCGAACTTCCATTTCTTGATTAAGAAAGTCTGAAGTCGATATATAATATCGAGCTTTAAATTCCTATAAAACTCAATATTAATACGACATTTCTTCTTCTAAAGAATCTAAACTATTGGGCTAGGACAGATCAGTCAATTCGACCTCTATCAATATAGTATAATATTATGTATAAGTTAGGCCATCTCCAACCTTTACCCTTATTATTCTTCACATAATAGGGATTTTTCTATTTTGGGATAACTTACTCCAACCATTTCCCTATTTCTTCTCCAAAAAAGATTTTTTTTTTTAATATTCTTCTCTCTTTTCTATATTATATTATTATCTGTCATTTAAATTTTATTAAACAAATTCCATCTTTTATTTTCATTAATTTGTAATTTCCATTAAAACAATTTCATAAAAATTTAAATAATATATTTTGTAAGCAATTATTATAGATTAACTAATAATTCAAATAAAAGTGAAATCATTGTGAAACAAGATTAATCAAATCATCTTGAATTGGTGCGTTAAGATCACGTTCATTCTCGGTTATCATGTTGTGCAGTATAATACATGTAGTCATTATATCATGTAACACTTCTTTTTGCCAAAAACGTGCGGGTCCAGCAACAATTGCAAAACGTTGTTGCAAAACTCCGAAGACGACGTACCTCCCTACTAAGTTATTATGCTATTTATCGTAGTTTAAATTTTTATGTATTTTCAATTTTCATGTATTTCCATTTTTAATGTATTTTCAATTTTAGCACATCTAATATTTTATATTTGCACCATTCATTTTTTGAGATGATTATATAATTTTTTGTACAATTATAACTTATAATAAAATTAACTTATAATTTTACATAAAAATAATAAATGCAAGAAAATTAATTTATCAAAATTATACGCCAAAGTTAAGATGTAAATTAATATTATAAAAATATTACATAAACATAATTAGGTATAAGTAAAGAGATAAATTGGAAGAGTTAAATAATAAAATAATAATAAAATATGGGTGAATAGTAATGAGGGAGATGAATAATATAACCCCATATTTGAGGAAACATTATTCATCCCCATTATGAGAGCAAAAATGGGGGTGGGTTGGAGCTTGTTTACCCCAAATTCCCCCCGTTACGGAAAAATGGGTATAGTTGGAGATGGCCTTAGGTTAGTGAAAACCACATTAGGAAGAGTGTTAAACTTTCAATTTTAATGTCTTGACATTTTAAAGGAAATACCTAACACTCTCGCTCCCTTATCGTGAAAATAACATGGGCTAGCCTTTTTTGGACCGATAATTAAAAAATAGCTAGCGATTGCAAAGTTATTAAAAAATAGCCACTATTTTGCTGCAACACGAAAAGTTCCAGCATAATATACTAGAGATTGTTGCATCTGTGTATGAGCTTCCAGCATATTATACTGGAACTCCAATACACGAAAAGTTCCATTATAATATACTGGAGATTGGAGCATCTGTGTATAAACTTCCAGTGTATTATACTCGACCAGTATATTATGCTGGAACTCTAGTGTATTATGCTGGAAGTCAAGTATATTACACTAGAACTCCAGTATATTATGTTGGAGTATTTTTCGGATTTTGAATAGTGTTTTCGTTCAAATTTATCTTTACATAAAAAAGTGACTAAACTTCGATTACTTTTGCAATTGTGGCTATTTTTCAATTATCACTTGTAAATCTGACTATTTTTTAATTTCATTTTCTCTTATCATTCATACAATTAGCCCATTATTTCCTATCTCTTTTCTTTTGTTTTGCTTGAAACAATAGTGAAAAGGAATTGTTACACTTAAAATTGTAGAATCTATAGTTAAAGTGCAGAATTAAGGAGCCATTTGTCCATAGAAATTTTTTCTTTTTTCTCATAATGTATTTGTCCATAAAATTTTGTAAGTTTTTCTTAAAAAGATCGAAAATTAATTTTTAAAAAACAAAAAGTGGTAATCTGCAATAATATTTTAGGGAAAATACATGTCCAAACACAATTTCAAATTCCACGTACAAATTTTCATCTTAACTTCAAGGGAACTTTACACCGTATACCTTCTCTAAATAACACTTAACATTATATACCTCAGTTATAAAATTATATGTAGTACACACTAATTAATTACTTCAAATGTTTAATTAGTCAAAAGACAATAACTACCTTAAATTTGTCGCCAAGCAAATCTAAAATCTTACTACATCCATTTTAAACTTGGACATAAAATTAAAGAATAAAAAAATATTATCCATTAAATTAAACAATATTGTTATTATGAAAACCTTTGTCCTTATTTTCTTGTATACAATAAAAAATTATACAATAAACTAGTCATTGTATACTATTAAAGTATGTTAATATTTCAAGTAAACAATATATACACAATAAATAAAATAAAAGTATGTTTGATTTGAATATTGTATTCTAAATTAGAATATTGCGTTATATTTAGTTTGAATAATGTATTCCAAATTAGAATATTGGTATATTTGGTTCGAATACTGTATTGCAAATTAGAATATTATGATATGTTTGATTTTGAAAATTGTATTCTTTATTAGAATATCATGGTATGATGGTTTGAATACTATATTCTTCATTAATATTTTATAATTCGTTATGTTTAATTTGGTTTGGATAATATATCCCACATTAAAATATTGTGGTATATTTGGTTTGAATATTGTATTCTATTAAAAAATTATGGTATGTTTAGTTTGAATATTATATTCCAAATTAGAATATTATGGCATGTTTGATTTGAATATTGTATTTTTCACCATAATATTGTGGTGTATATAATATTTCTTTTAGTTTACTTTATCCCAAATTAAAATACCTTTACGTTATTTTAATTTTTCTTTTGATTACATAGATAAAAGAGCAAAACAAAAAAGATGAAATATTTTATTTAACAAATAAATGGTAAAGAGGTATTGTCTTGTACAAAACAAATGCTCCATTTTCGTATTCTTCTTCCTTCTGCGTCCCATGTCATAGAAGAATAGAGAGGGTTGTTTATTTAGAACAAGAGAAATTATTAGGGTTCAAAATTTTTTGATGAAAATGTATAATCCTAATTATGTGGGAGGATGGAGTGTTTTAAAGAATTTATTAAATTGGAGTGAAAGGTAATCTAGTCTCTTAAAATGTGGGATATATTTAATGGGATATAATGATAATAAAATTTAAAAAGCAAATAAAGTTTTATAAAATAGGTACAAAATGTAAAATGAATATTTTAAAAGTATATGAAATTAACTGTGTTTTTAGTGGGTAGACCACGTAGATTATCCTAACTTCAAATACTACTTTCTTTGCTTTCAAAACTTATAATTTTTATGTACAAATACCAACTAAATAACTATTTACTGAAAACGAACACGAACAATTGAAAAAATATCTTCTTAAGAAAAACAACTGGAAAAAAATATGTGCTATATATTCTAGTGGGGGAAGTGCACGGTTAGCCACTAATAACATATGTATTTATTTTTAAGTCACTGTTTAAAATATCTTTAGTCTTTAGCCACTGATTTAATAAACTTTAACTGCTTGGACAAAAATAACCTTCAAGTTAGCAAAATCTCTCTTATTACAGCCGATTTCATTTTCCATTCCTTGCATTTAATATCATTTTATTTAACGTATCCCTAAAATTTGAATAAGTCCAGATGGAATTTTGAGTTAATTTAATTGAACATGATAACTATTATTTCTTGCAATTAACTATATTTTCAAGTAAATTTGGGAATATACAACAGCTGGATTATTTAAAGGATTACTCTGTACGTATTTAAAGAAGCGTTATGTAATAAACATTTTTGTACCTAATTTGTGATTTCGGATCTCAAAAACCTTACGTCTATGGAATATTGGAGATTCAAACAACACTTTTTTAAGTGAAGTATAAAGAACAAAGAAAAAAATAGAGAAAATTAGCGGCGATTGCTAGTTCAGGTCCTTAACTTAAAAAAGTTAAAGGACACTTTTAGGTGTCCTTAACTTTTGAACTTGAAACTTGAAGTTCAAGACCAAGTGTCCTTAACTTTTGAACTTGTAATTCAAAGTTAAGGACCAAATGTCCTTAACTTTTGAACTTGTAAGTCAAAGTTCAAGACCAAGTGTCCTTAACTTTTGAACTTGGAACTCAAAGTTAAGGACCAAGTGTCCTTAACTTTTGAACTTGAAACGTGAAGTTCAGGACCAAGTGTCCTTAACTTTTGAACTTGTAAGTCAAAGTTCAGGACCAAGTGTCCTTAACTTTTGAACTTGAAACTTGAAGTTCAGGACCAAGTGTCCTTAACTTTTGAACTTGTAATTCAAAGTTAAGGACCAAATGTCCTTAACTTTAGAACTTGTAAGTCAAAGTTTAGGACCAAGTGTCCTTAACTTTAGAACTTGTAAGAACAAAGGAATTCTTACACAAATAGCAGCCTTAATTTACTATTTGCTTTTCTCGGCCAGTATACATAAATTATGCAATGACTGTACACAATTACACATATATTACACATAAATTATACCAACTTTTTACTAGTAGTTGAGTGCTCAATGTTGTTCATATATTGACCGGATCCGAGATTTCCAAGCTCTATGTTGTTGGGTAAAGGTGGATTTTAATTTAGAGAATCGTACGGAATGTCACAAATAAGTTATAACTTATCAACCTCTAACCATTAATCATAGACTTACCAAAACTATCCAAGCACATGCAAAAATTGAAAATCCAAATAAATAAGAATTCTTTCTCTCCAAGAATCATACGCAAAGATCTTTTTTCATATTTTTTAGTGTGATCATCAATATTAAAAGCAAGATGGAAATGGGTATACTTGAAATTATTAAAAACACATAGATGTGTCAATATACAAAATCTAAGGAAGATTGGAGGTGATTTGAACTGATTTGGTATCAAACTTCGTAGTTAAAATCGGGTTCAAAAAGTTTTTTTGTGACACATGTATCAGACATGTATCACACATGTATCTCACATGGATATACATGTGATACACATTTTGATACAAATGATACATAGTGTATACACATGTCATCTTTTTCCATGTTCATCTTCTTCTTCGAATTTTTAATTCAAACCACCTTAAAACTCTATCAAATTACCTCAAAACTGAGATTTAAACTCTTTAAGACGTATCCAATCTATTCCAACAATACTCACTCAAAAGAAAGCAAAATTTTGATTTTTTTTTAGCTACAAATAATTAATTGGTTAATATTGATAACACTTATGATTTGACTAATTTTTGTACTAATTTAGTTGTAGACTGACGTAACTGATAATTTCTCTTTAATTGAAGGAGTTGAATGGACGTTATTTAGGTCAATTAATCAAGCACAGACCTGCAATGCCAATCATGTGGTCCAAGAAGTAAAAATGGTCCAGTATATGGAAATAGGTGTTCAATTAGACTTCTCCATCAAAACGTGCTACTTGTTGTAGCAATTGGTTTATGATTCGTTCGAAGAACGTCTCGAGATTCAAGCAATTGCGGATGATATAACTAGTAAATACGTTCCTCCCCACATCAATATATTTTATTGTTTAGGGGAAATTACGCTTACTTGTTTTTTAGTACAAGTAGCTACTGGGTTTGCTATGACTTTTTACTATCGTCCGATCGTTACTGAGGCTTTTGCTTCTGTTCAATACATAATGACTTAAGCCAACTTTGATTGGTTAATCCGATCAGTTAATCGATGGTCGGCAAGTATGATGGTCCTAATGATGATCCTGCATGTATTTCGTATGTATTTCACCGACGGATTTAAAAAATCTCGCGAATTGACTTGGGTTACAGGTATGGTTCTGACTATATTAACCGCAATCTTTTGGCGTTGCAATAGTTGAATTTTCATAGGAATGGACCATAATCTAGTTTGGTCACTTGACTTATGTTAATTGTGTGGGCATGTTCCTAAATATGTAGAGTGCTAGATATGGTTACGTGGCACGCGGAATCGGAAAAGAAAAATGACCAGTATGAATGCAACATTAATAGGTATGACGTGAAACATTTTTTTTTATAGCCGAGAAATCTTTTAGGACGTGATACATGGTTCGAAACTCGATAAATTATAAATTCGTGTCTCTATTCTTATTTACTTAAATACTAGCCTTTTGTGTGTGCATTATTTGGAGTGTGCTAATTGCCAACCCTGACGGGTAATTGTGCTCTTTCCACTAGACTAAAAGACCTTGTGTTGTTAGTACGTAGACGTAAAACTCTTGATGTGAATTCGTGATTATAATCAAAGGGTGTATAGTAAAATGATAAGTAACTCTTCTCTTTTAATCGGAGGGCTCGGATTCAAAATATGAAAAAGAAGTGCTCTTTCGCAGTAAGCATTTCTCATAAAGGATCGTCGAATTATAGAACAACGGCCATAGTACCCCGCAAAAAATAGGAGTATTAATATTATTATCTTTAGCTCGCGCTAGAAATTATTTATTTTTGATAGCCGAAAAATATATAAATTTTATATAATTTTTGTATGTATATATAGACACAAAAATTATACAAAATTTATATATTTTTCAGCTATCAAATTAATATATTATATTAGATATATATATATTATTTCCTGCAAAAAATTGATTGTGACATGATGCCACTTTCCATGGAAATCCAGACCCCCTTTTCTTAAAGACATTTTAAAGATGTTTGGGCCAACCCTTAATAGAATCCATGTGGTCAAAGAAATTCTAATTTGACCACACTAATCTGTTTAATGATCGTGCCTCAATGCAGTACTCCCTCCAGTCCAAAATAAGTGATTTTTTATTTGTTTTGACATAGATTAAGAAATTTACTTTTTAGCATTAATTAACAATGAAATTGACCATATTAACCTTTACTATCCTATATAAATATTCCTAACACATACTCCAACACTATTTACTCCAAGGGTATGTAAGAAAAAACTAATTAATTCATTCTTAAAATTCGAAAAAATCACTTATTTTGGACCACAAGAAAAAAGTCAAAAAATCACTTATTTGAACCGGAGGAAGTACTAGATACCAGGTGAAAAAGTACTGAAAACAAGCAGAATACTTAAGTGAGTTATTTAAAAAGAGATAAAGAATAATTGTAAATATATTTTTATGATTAAGATTACAAAGCATAATTCTTAAAATGTGTACAAAGATTTTAAATGCAAAATCAGGGACTAGAGGTATACATATTGGCCAAGCTTCTTCAAATCTAGAAGCGTATTTTTTTTTTAAAGTTGAGGTGTTCGGCGTGCATTTTGGAGGGAAAAAAGTGCTTTTGAGAATAAGCAGAAGCAGTTTTGGAGAGCAGGAAAAAAATAAAAATTCCCGTTGAAAAGCATTTTTGAGAAAAATACAATAAAAATACTTTTTAAAAATTTGGTCAAATACTAATTGCTATTCAGAAGTGTTTTTCAAATTAATTAGCCAAACACAAATTGCTTCTCATCAAATATACTTTTGAAAAAAGCACTCTTGAGAAGAAGAAAAAACACTTCTCAAAATAAACTGATTTTAGAAGTTTGGCCAAACAGCCTATCCTATTAGTACTCCAGTTTTTTACTTTCTCTGGTCTATAATAAGTGATAATTTTACCTTTGGCACACTCATTAAGGAAATAAGAACTTCTAGAAAAAAAATTATTATTTTAACCTTAATTAATTACTCCTTCTGGTCCAGTTTATGTGAACCTGTTTCCTTTTTGGTCCGTTCCAAAAAGAATGACCATTTCTAAATTTGGTAACAATTTGCTTAAACTTACAATTCTACCCTTTATGGGAAGCTTTTATAACCACATAAATACTTTGTGCCCCTTTCTTACTGGTTTAGGACCACAAATTCTAACAGTCTTCATTTTTTTCTTAAACTTCATGTTCAGTCAAACAGGTTTACATAAATTGGAACGGAAGTACTATATTGACACATTAAAATATGTAAATAAAGATAAATTTTGAAAAAATACGCCTTTTAATTTGTAAATAAAAATTTATTTTAGATCAAAATAAAAAGATAAAATGATGATTTATCGTGGATTGGAGGGACTGGGGAGTATTTATTTTGGCTCATAATAATGCAAAAAGTAGCATTTTGGAAATGTATTTTGTATTTAAAAACAAGAAGTGAAGGATGGCCATCCTTTTGGGGAATGATTGGTACTTTTAGATATAAAAAAGTAGAAGTTCAATTGATTTTTTTTTTACTTTAAAGACAAATTGATTAAGTTTAAGCCTAATCAATAAAGGCACGATGCTTGTCCAACGGTGATTAGCCGAGGGAATCGTTTAACTTACAAAAGAATTCAGAGTCAGATCCAGAATTTATAATTGATTTATCCAACTTTTAAGATTTTTAGCATTCTACTCTCTTCGATTCACAATAAGTGATTTTTTGATCTTTTTTTGTGGTTCAGAATAAGTGATTTTTTTCAGATTTCAAGAATGAATTAATTATTTTTTTCCTTCGTTGCCCTTGGAGTAAATAATGTTGGATTATGTGTCAGTAGTGTTTCTGTGAAGAGATAATAAATGTTAATATGATGAATTTCATTGCTAATTTATGTTAAAAGGTGAATTTCTTAATGTGTGAAAATAACCAAAAAATCACTTATTTTGGACCGGAATGAGTATTTATTTTACCTCTAGAATTATGAGTTACTCTCTCTGGCCCACAATAAATTATCATTTTACCTTTAGCACACCCAATAAGGAAATACGAACTTCTAGAGAGAAAAAGATGTATTTACTAAATTAACCTTAATTAATTGTTACATTGACACATTGAAATAAATAAATAAGGGCAAATTTTGAAGAAAAAAGTTAATTCCTTTTTAATTATATAAATGGACACTTATTTAGAACTAAAATAAAAAGATAAAATAGTCACTTATTATGGACCGGAGAAAGTAATATATAAATTTATATTTTATATCGAAAATACTGAATTCGAATGAACCTGTTATTTAAAGTTGTATCCCACCTGTGTTCCTGGGCAGATATAGTGTTTCGACTATGGATTTATCTGAACCCATAATTTTTAATATGAAATACGGATATACATGTATGAATCTATTAAAAATCTCACCACATATTATATTTAATATGAACCCATAATTTTATTGATATAATTAGTTTGTTCCAAAATTAAATCTATTACATTTAAATTTTGAATTCGGCTCAGCGTATGATCATCATAGTGATTAGTGCTTTACCAGAGGAATAAATTGGCCACCACATTCAATGGTAATTGAAACTGTATTAGCAAAAATAAAAAGAAAGGAAGAAGAAAAGGAGAATATAGAATAGGTAGGGTTAATAGAAGTAACATGTTTTTCACAAAAGGAAAAAGAACATTCTCAAACAGGCTCCATTACATATTCTTTGTTTGTTCGTTCGTACATATTTTGCCTAGTGCGGTTTATATTTTTTATGTAATTTGTAAGCTATTATAAAGGACAAGGTTTATACAGTGCTTATCCGAAAGATGAAGACTGTGGCAGAAATTGTAGCGGTTACGAGTGCCCTCTTACCAAAAAAAAAAAAAAAACGATGATTAAGGTTTTAGTCATCAGTTATTTGTATAGGAAAGTTTCACATAGAAAATAATGTATTCCTTAACAAAAATGATTTCATATCTAAGGTTAAACCCGAGACCTTTGATTAATGATAAAAGAGTACGTAACGTTCTACCACAATTCTTTCGTACCAAACACACCCAAAATATAATACTATTTTCTCCCATTATACTCATATGGTGACAACGTGGCCGAAACACCATTTTTGCTTTGTTTCTTAAGTCAAACCCTGCAATAATGCACCTGAATGCCTCAAATTTTTGACTTGGCCAAGAAAACTGTTTGTTTTCACTACTATTAATAACGAAGATAAGATTTTCACTAAGGATATTCAAAAAATAATAAAAAAATAAATATGCGAGAAATTAGGATATTCAACAACTAATAGTAATATATAAATTAGTTAACCTTTTATATATATATATATATATACATATAATAATTTTTCGACAAAATATTTGAATTAATCCCTTTCCCTCCTAGCTTCGCCCGTGGTGGTACAGTAGTATATAATATTGCCAAAGGGTCGCATTTAATTTCTTCTTTTGGGACCTAACCCTGGAAAAGTCCAAAGGCTAGATATTCAACCAATTCTTAGAACCAACCAAGCAATTCATTTATTTAAGGTCAGATCCTATGTATAGTGGCAGAAAATAATTAATTAAGTTCACTTATTATCATAAAGTCAAGCTTCTTGAGATGTACATGTGGTATTCATAAATTGTCACCTCATTTGTAGACATCTTTTACTGTACTAATCCCCTCCCAACTCAGCGTTAAGCTACATAGCTAGCGTTTGGCCATGAGTTTTTAATTTTTAAAAAAAAAATTAATTTGAGTGAAGTTTGGTGTGAAGATGAAAATGTGTTTGGACATGTTTTTTTAAAAATATATTTCACTTTTTATTTTGGAAAAAATATGTATAAAATTCTCAAGTTTTGAGATTTTGGCGAATTTGGAATTTGGGATTTAAGATTTTGCCAAAATATGGACAAAATCTATAGCCAAACATGTATTTATTAAATAAATTTCAAATATATCTTGAAAAAATCTATGCACAAACGGGGCCATAATTTATAGACAGTTTAATTGTATTCTCTTCGTTGAAAAATATATACTTATATAATATTAGCCTGGGATAACTAAAATTACAGAAGTATAGTTATGTATTCCTTATCATAATACATAAAATATTTTTTAAAACTCCTTCTCAATTCTCCCCACCTTATTCCCTACCTTCGCACCCGCGCCTCTCTCCAAAAAAGATTTTTTTTTATTTATATTTTTTTGTTTTCTGCACCCCCACCCCTTACTGCCCCCCTCCCCACACACACAAAACAAAATTTACCTTTTTTTTTTTTGTATTTTTAAATTTCTGTTTTTTCGTTTTTCTGTACCACCCCCTCCCCCCACCCCACTCCATGTCGTACAATTTTCTTTTTTACTTTTTTGTTGTAATTTCAAATTTCTATTTTTCGTTTTTTTGCACATTCCCCACCCACCCACCACCCACCCCACATATTTTTTTTTATAGATATTTTCAGTTTTAGTTTTTTCATCTTTCGGTTTACATGTTCGAAACTTTACAAGTTCCAAAATTATGAGTTTGGAGGTTTATGAGTTTGGAAGTTTACGAGTTTAGAAATTATAAAGTTTACTAGTTCGAAATTTTGCGATTTCGAAAGTTTAGCGGTTCGGAAGTTTATGAAATTTATAGGTTTGGAAGGTTGTTGGTTCAAAAGTTTATGGCCTCATGTTGATTGTATCTAATTATTTATGAATACTCTTGAGAAATTATTTTCCTTAATTTGCGTACCAAACACCGAAAAATAAATAAGCTTACTACTTGTTTTCCAAATAAATATTTTCCACGAAAAATATTTTCCGTTATACCAAACACACCCTTAATGATTATCTTTTCTAGTGATCCATTAACCACAAAATGGAATAAATAAGTATGTAATCATATAACAGTCCAGTTCACTAGTGATATCGTCTGTTTTGCGTCTAGGCCCGCACAATTTTAAAACACGTCACTAGAGTCTAAGACATGTTTACTTATATACCCAACATCTCTCTCATGTTTTGTCGACGTCCCCTCCCCCCCCCCCCCCCCCCCCCCCCCCCCCCCCCCCCCCCCCCCCCCCCCCCCCCGACTCACTATCTTTCAAGGTTGCAAACTCGAAGTGACTCTGACACCATATCTAACAGCCCATCTCACTAGTAATATCGTCCACTTTGAGCCTAGGCCTGCACGGCTTTACAACGCGTCATTAGAGTCTAAGACATGTTTACTTATACAGCATCTCGTGTTTTGTCGATGTGGGATTCGCATAAGGTATCACAAATCACTACTAAAAAAATTTGAATTAGTGACAAACAAATTATGTAGCTAAACGTAAAAATCCATCGCTAATCCTATTTAGCGACAAATTAACATATTATTAAAAAATTATATTAGTTACGAGCAATATAGCGATAAATTAGCGATGAAGTTTATAGCTAATTTCAATTTTTCTTAGTGAATAATATATCTCATTCTTTATAATTGAACAAATTAACATGACCTCAAGGGGATTAAGAAGAAGTGTGGAATTAATTAGAGGAAGAACTTCCAATTAATGATCATATATATGCAACACCAGTCATATATTAATCTTTTAAAAATCTTAAACAGTATTATTAATTTTCTTTAAAGTATGACCATTTGTTCATGATTTATTTACTTTATCAATTTTATATATGTAATAGTCCACAGGGATAGACTTGAGTTAAACTGCATTTAATTAATTTCCAACAATGTCAGAATTCATATATTAATCCGAACATAATTACTTAATTAGGAATGAACATACAACTATACCAACATCATGATTCATGACAGGGACATAATCGGAGATTTTTAATTTAATTATTTTCCCACAAGGAGTACTTTATGCCTAATAGATTTCATGGGGTTTTGAAATTCTTATGCTTTGATTAACGTTGAAAGTAGTTCTCAACTCTGTTTAGTAATACGATAATATGATAATAAATAATGAGATTTCATGTGGATAAAATTCTTAAGACTCATTAACATCATTTTTTAATATATTTACTACCTAAATATAATAAAATAATGCTCTCTTTGACTCATTTTATATAACAAAATTTAACCAGACACAAATTTTTTAAATATTAATTCAAATTTTATACAGCATTAATAACTAAGTTATACTAATCGTAAGAGAGCCGGTTGAGGAGTTACATGAAAATAAATATTTATAAATTATAAACAACAATAACAATAATAACATATCTAGTGTAATCCCACAAGTGGGATCCGGAAAGGATAATGTGTACGCAGATCTTATCCCTAATTTGTGTAGTGCAGGTAGAGAGGTTATTTTCGATAGATCCTCGGCTCAAGCAGAACAAAATAACATACTCGTATAATCCTACCAGTGAGGTTGGGGTGAGTAATGTATACGCAAATCTTATTCCTATCTTGTGCAAGTGGAGATTATTTTTTATAGACTCTCGGCTCAAGAAGAATAAAATTATATCAATTTAAGGGAAACACGATAAGTAAGAAGACATGAGAAAATAAGAGATAGCAACAACATGGTAATAACAAAATCGAAGCAAAAGAAACACCGGATAAATCTTTAAAAATTATATATACAATAATATCATAATGAGTGTTGTAGTATAAAAATATTATTTCGCCAAAGATAATATACTAAAATAAAATAGACGAGGTAAAATAGAATAGTGAATTAATTGCTAAATTAATAGAGGAGTGGATGGACATGGAACATTGCATTTCCAAGAAGTCAACTATTAATTGCCAGATTGAAGGTTTTTAACTGCTCAATCTTATGCAGAAAGTTGACTACTTTGTGGGGGCCATGACTGTTTTTTTCTACTGTTTGGGCGGTCCATTAAAATAAATATTAAATATGAAAAATGTACTATAATATATGGTTTTTTGTTTTTCTAGGTACTGATGAATTTTTAACGCTCTGTTTCAACGGCGGAAGGCAGGAATAGCTTAAAATCTCTCGCTCAATACCTTCAATTTTTATGAGAATTTTTTATTTAATTATTCAATATTCAATATATAGATTTACATAACATAAATCTATCAAGGATGAAACATTTTTTTATCAGATTTTTTTTCATTTTTAAGTCAAATGCAAAATATTTGATTAAATGTGACGAATCCATCCCTTTTTTCTTTTTTTTTTTAATCAACAAAAGAGGTTGATCGCATTAAGTAGTTAAAGAAATACAGGGAGGGGATGCTCAGCGGGCATCCTCGCCACGTTTTTTGGTTAAATGGATTAGTAAATAGTGTATATGAGCAAAATAATAAAGTAGCAGTAGCATTGTTAAGGCAAGCGCTCGGGCAATTCGGATTGCACGTAAAATTTTCGGTTTGGATTTTTGATTTTGGGATTGAAGAAATGATAATCTAAATTCAATCCAAATAAGCTCGGACTAGATTGTATTTTTTAAGTTCGTTTCGGATTAATCGGTTTAGATATTTTAGATTTCGGTTTTGGACTCAAAAGTTGAGATGTTTCTTTTTTTTACAAAAATGAATATCCAAATAAAGTACTCGTGTTAAATTGCCTCAAAAGTTCCTCATTCTCACCGCAATCATCCAAATAGAGTATTCAAGTGATAAAATTATAATATTAAAAAAATAGAGACATTAATACACCGCTAAGAAGTATAAAGTAAAATCATATCCAAATAGAAAGTATTCTCACAGTAATCTAGTAAGAAATATTGAATATATGAGATAATATCTAACGGGTTACGAATAATAGACTTTTAGCAGCCCAGCCCCGCTGGTGATATTGTCCGCTCTGGGCCCATGCACTCATGGGTTTAAATAGCGTCACTAGGGTCTAAGGCTTGTTAACTTATATATACCCAGCATCTCTCTTGTGTTTTGCCGATGTGGGACCCTGTCTAAAATATGGGGTGTTACATACTCCCCCTCTTATGGACTCAGCGTACTCGCTGAGGTTTGCCCCACAACATGAGATTCGCCTAGACTCAGCAATGAGGTTTGCCCCCGCCTAAACCGGGATTTGCCTAAACTCAGTTGAACTCTGACCCACCATCAGCATGGCTGACACAAGAGTGGCTTGATATCAACTTTGTCACGACCTAATTTAGGATCGTGACCGGCGCCTAGGAGCAAGTGCTCCCAAGTAAGCCTCATCGGTATTTTATAGAAAATCGGACAGAGTTTTCCTTGATTTTGGACTATCCAAAAAATTTCTTGTCTCAAAATCAATTACCAACCATCTTAATATCAACCAAACAATCAACAACTTATCAATTAACCAAAACAAGTCTCCACCATTACTAATCAACCCACTAACAACCAGAAATACTAATTTATCTCCAACTTATATTCAACATAATAACAAAAGAATACCCATGACACAAATATTGACTATGAAGCGACTCTAAGAGTTTCAAAGAAAGACTATAACAATAAATAAAAAATTTCGCCCACGCAAACAAGTGCTCACCGAGAACTATCAACATGTGCGCTTTAATTAACGAAATCCTCGCCCGTGTCAACTGTTGTCTTTATAAAAAGAATACGGAGAATGAGTCGCTAGCTCAGTGAGTAATTACACTTAATCACGATCCTTTTTATTGGGGACAGTCAGAAAACATGCTAGTATATCAAACAGAAAATAACACAAAAATGCCCTTTCAGAAACAATAAATAATTTTCAATCTCATCATGTTTTTCTGGTAGTATAACACATTTAACAATTCAGTAATAACCTCGGTAACCACTATATAATATCAATATTCACATTTTGGGAGGTTTCAACGAATGGATCATGTAATCGATATAACTGTGGACTTCTTTGCAAGAAGTCAAATATAACGGTAGTCCCTACTTGAGGAAAATCGATAACGGTATGCTAGTTCTACCTTCCCACTAGCGAGGGCTATAACGGTAATCGGTAATTACAAGGTGCACCAGGTCTAACGAATCCGGCGTTAGCTACGAAATCCTTCAAAGTCTACTCCCATTTATACTTGTCTCTGTAATCCGTATATACTCGTAGGAAAGCATTTTAAAACAATATAGGGCATTTCAATTTTTATCAATCATGTAAATTTTATTTTGATAAAAGTAAATTCAAGTAAAGGTAAAACATATCTAGTGACAACAAGAATATTTAAACAACGGTAATCATATAAAATAAATATTTCGGTATCATATCGAGTAAAAGACTTGTCCCACATGCAACTCAAAATAACCGATAACATATTCATATTAAAAAACATGTATAAATCATGCAAGTTATGAAAATACAAATTGCGGTAAGATTACTACTCACATTACTCGTGCGAAACACCAAACTCGTCACCTCGAACGATCCGTACGACTTTCTTCAATCAATCTATAACCACATCAACACCGGTCTCGTGTTAATTGCCTCATATAGGCTAAATCCATCACTAATGTAGAATACCCAATCCTCCGAGTTTTATATTTTATCATCAATTCGCCGAATTATGTTTACCCATGCTATGAGTAATTTAAATTAGTCCAAAATCTTTTAAACAGAAAGGTATTTATATAGTTTATTACATGTATCATTCAATTTCCTTAAACGTGTGCATAAGTTGAAACTGGAATAACATTATTGTCCATAATATTTCTTTTTAATTGGTACTTATCTATTGTACTCAATACTAGACAGACGGGCATCCTGAACGTACTATACAAATCTTGGAGGATATGTTGAGAGCTTGTATTCTTGAGTTTGGAGGTAGGTGGGATGCTTATCTACCTTTACCTGAATTTGCATACAATAATAGCTTCCAGTCCAGTATTCAAATGACACCGTACGAAGCATTATATGGTAGAAGATGTCGTTCTCCTATCGGATGGTTTGAAGCTGGTGAGACTAACTTATTAGGACCTGACTTAGTACAAGAAGCTATGGACAAAATCCAGTTGATGAGACAGAGATTGCTTACATCTCAAATGTCACGACCCCAAATCCTAAACCGGTTGTGATGGCGCCTATCGTGGAATTAGGCTAGCCAACACTCACAATTTTCATATTTTTCTTTTCCAAATATCTCAATTTATTCTCAACAATTCATAATACGCATATAAAATTCGAAATCTTTAAACAAAACAATTAAGCTAACAGTCTACAACCATCCCCAAGACCCGGAGTCAACATGTCATGAGCATCTAAGAATATTTCTAAGAATACTACTGTCATAATACATAATCTCGGAATGAAGAACTAAGTACAAAATATGAAAGGGAAAATAGGGATGTTGTGGACGCTGGACAGCTTCCTCGATATCCCAAATGCAGGCACCGTACAGACTCAGATGGTTACCGCTCAGTACCAGTACATGGACCTGTACACAGAGGTACATGGGGTAATGATGAGTACTCCAACTCAGTAATAATGAAAATAAATCACAGTGTGAGAAATAAGAAACACAAAACAACAAATACACCAATCCACAAAACAGTAAAATGCCACGACTCCATAAAGTGTATATAAGTTCAAAATCAGTTTCCGTAAATCCTTTAAAACAAGTATATTTTCCAATATTTCTCAGTAAAACTCCCAAAAATATCAGTTTGAAAAATGAAGTGAATCATAATAAAAACTCATAATATTCCCTCAGCACCTCACCATCACTCTGTAACAGTCACTCAGCACCTCACGGTCACTCAGTATCAGCCCCTCGGGCAACCTCACTGTCACTCATGCCTCCCAATCACTCGTCACTCGGCACTCGCACTTAGTAGGTACCTGCGCTCACTGGGGGTGTACAGACTCCGGAGGGGCTCCTACAGCCCAAGTGCTATAAACAAGCCAAATCATGGCAATCATCACACAGGAACTCGACCGCTCTCATATCATCAATATCCTCACAATATAGGCTCTCGGCCTCACTTATATCATCAATATCATCACAATATAGGCTCTCGGCCTCACTCATATCATCAATATCCTCACAATATAGGCCATCGGCCTCACTCAGCCAGACACTCTCAACATGCCACTCGGGTCATGAATAAACGAGGTTCTCGACCCAAAACAGTATTTCATTTCAGAAAATAATAATATCAACAAATCTGAGTGTCAACAATTTAACAAGAAAGACTGAGTAAAAAATTATAAGTTAACACAATGAGGAAAAAAATAATAAAACATCCCCCAAGGGGTCTAAACAGATCAGCACTAGGCCCCAAACATGGCTTACATCCCAAGTATATCAAATCATAGTAATATTATTTAACATATGCTTTAAAAGAGGCTTCGCAACTCAATAGTTTCCTAAAAAGGAACAAATTTTCCAAAATTCCAATTCGTGCACGCCCCACACTCGTCATCCAGTGTGTGCGTCACTCCAAACCCGTGAAAGGATGTAAAGTCCGGGGTTTCATACCATCAGGATAGGATTTAAAGACATTACTTACCTCAACTAGCCCGAGAAGTTACTCCGCAACACGCTTGCCTTTCGAATCAACTTCCGAATGCTCCAACTCTATCAATTTCATATTTTTATCATCAAATTATGCTAAAGGAATGAATTCCAATTGAAAAATATCGATTTTAAGCACAAAACCCGACCCCCGGGCCCATATCTCGGAACTCGACAAAATTTATACCAAACTGTTCTTCATCATCTCACGAGTCCGTACATATAAAGAACTCAAAAATCGGAGTTCGTTTGACCCCTCAAACCGTCCCTAGAAGGTCTCATAATCTCAAGCCCTAACTTCACCTTTTTCTACTGATTTTCATGAATTAAACACTGTTTATTTGGTCCTTAATCACATATAATCGAGTGTTAGGGTCCAAAATCCTTACCTCAATGAAGAACAATGGTTTCCTCTCTTCAAAATCGCCTCAAAAGCTTTCTTCTCGTTCAAAAATGGTGAAAAAGTGGGTTAAGATCGCGGAGGGTTTTAATTTATACTGCCCAGGTATTACTTCATTGCGATCGCGGAACCATTCACGCGATCGCAAAGAACAAGATCCATTGACCCTTAACTTTACCCACTGCGATGGCAGCCTAAGCCACGCGTTCGCGATGTTCATATTCCTTGACCTACGCGATCGCGTAGCCCATCACGCGATCGCGAAGAACAATTGCTCTTCCTCACGCACCCCCCTCATTTACACTACATGATCGCAAGAAGTTCCATGCGACCGCACTGCTTAAGCTGCCCAACCTCTGCGATCGCGGACACCTTTATGCGATCGCAGAGAGTAATTTCCTGCTCCCCTCACTTTGCACTACGCGATTGCGATTCTTCCTACGCGATCGCAGAGAAGGTTTTTCAGCTGCACCAAAAATCAGAAAACAACAACTCTCTGAGGCCCGAAATTGCTCGATAACCATTCGAAATCAATCCCGAGCCCCTCGGGACCCCAACCAAATTTACCAACACATCATAAATGATCATTCAAACTTAGTTGCACTCTCGGAACACAAAAAATAACATCAAAACACCAAAATCACCTCGGATTCAAGCCTAAGAACTTTAAAATTTCTAAATTCCACCAACGATGCCGAAACTATCCAAAACACCTCCGATTGACTTGAAATTTTGCAGACATATCCAAAATGACACTACAAACCTGTTCCAACTTTCGGAATTCTATTCCGACTCCGATGGCCTATTTTCCACCGCCGACCGAAAATCGCCAAAAACTAGCTTTCGCCAAATACAAGCCTAATTCTACATCGGACATCACAAAAATATTCCGAACACACTGAGCTGCCCTTTAAATAGAATAGAGTAAAGCCGCTAATTAAGCTTTTGATTTTATTAGAATCATATTCAAACTTTAAAAATAATTTGTTATTGTACTTTAATTACTCTCGTGATAAGACATGTACACTTCCAGATATAAATTTCATGCCAAGTATGGCTGCTTATCGGGCGGATTGGACGGTTAATTAATCTTAACGGTTATAAACTTTTAAATGTATTAATCTGCTAGCCACCTGATAAGATATCGGGCGGATTGGTATCGGTTTAGCTCTTATCTGGCAGTTATCGGGCGGTTTATCGGCCTAATTCAATCTATATTGCGTGCATTATATTTGGGGAGTTTGATCCCAAAGTCGTACCAATACTAAAGGACATATGATACGAGTCAATACACAGTGAACGATTTATGAATATAATTTAAAGTTATGACTCAATCCGTTCTAAGATAGTTAGGGTCAAGATTGATCAAATAATAGATCACAAATCAACTTGTCCAACGTCACCACATCTTCTCTTTATTTTGCTTTTGGAAAAAGAAATGTGAAAGGCAACGTATTGTTCTTAAATTATTAGTTTAAGTTCTTCCACATTTACATAATTCATCATTTCAAATTTGATTTTATATGTTTAGACCAGTTTAGGTTACATTTTGACTCGTCGGATTACATTATTTGACAAATTTTGACTAATGTTTGATGGCATTTCGGATTCACCCTGTTAGATCAAGTTTATTTGTCATAACCCGAATTCGTTTAAACAAGGATGTGTTGCACGAGTTACTAAAAAGTGGATTAATTTTGCCAACTCTTTTTTCTAATATATATATATATATTCTTAACGGATTTTCCGTTAAGAAAATTAAATAATCNTCCCGTTCGTTAAACTGTTAACCTAATACCATTAAGCAATTAAGCTTCGATTTCGGTTCGGTTTTGAACACCCCTAATGACAAGAGCTTAAGTTTTATACTACAAAGTATTTAATCAAATCTCATAATAAATTAAAAGTAAATTTTGATAATAAATATTTATAGTACCTTCGTACAAAAGTTAACTACTACGCTATAGCTGAATTATTTTGAAGGAAAAATGATACTGTATAACCGTTTTTAAAATAATCATAAAAAAATAATATATATTTTGTATATATACACGTTTTGTACGTTATATAATCAAATCTCATAATGAAATTACAAATAAATTTCGAAGATAAATATTAATGGTAACTGAATAAGTTAATTTATGTGAAGATTACAAAACTCCTTTGGACAATGGGTGTGTTTGATACGAAGGAAAATATTTTTCGATTTTTTTTTTTTAATTTTTCCATGTTTGATTGATTTAAATGTTTTTGAAAATATTTTTCTTATCAAGATAATGGAAAATATTTTCCAAAACTCTTTCTCAACCTTCCCCACCTTATTCTTTACCCTCACCAATCCACCCCCACACCCCTACACCCACACCCCTAACCCCACCCCCTCTCTCCAAAAAAACTTTTTATTTTTTAAATTTTAGTTTTTTTTCTGTCACCATCCACCTTACCACCCCCCTCCCCCTAATTTTTTTTATTTTTTTCTTTTTATATTTCAAATTTTTGTTTTTTTTTTCGTTTTTCTGCACCACCCCCCACCGCCCCTCCTCCCTCCACAATATATATATNTGATACGAGTCAATACACAGTGAACGATTTATGAATATAATTTAAAGTTATGACTCAATCCGTTCTAAGATAGTTAGGGTCAAGATTGATCAAATAATAGATCACAAATCAACTTGTCCAACGTCACCACATCTTCTCTTTATTTTGCTTTTGGAAAAAGAAATGTGAAAGGCAACGTATTGTTCTTAAATTATTAGTTTAAGTTCTTCCACATTTACATAATTCATCATTTCAAATTTGATTTTATATGTTTAGACCAGTTTAGGTTACATTTTGACTCGTCGGATTACATTATTTGACAAATTTTGACTAATGTTTGATGGCATTTCGGATTCACCCTGTTAGATCAAGTTTATTTGTCATAACCCGAATTCGTTTAAACAAGGATGTGCTGCACGAGTTACTAAAAAGTGGATTAATTTTGCCAACTCTTTTTTCTAATATATATATATATAT
>ML243687.1:78364-104717 GCA_005239495.1 Nicotiana undulata
TTTTTTTTTTTCTCCCCCCCCCCCCCCCCCCCTCATATCAGTCAAACACCTACCAACCAACGTGTATTAATATTCACAAGGCTAGGTGTCTGCTAAAAAAAGCATCCTTTTTCTCAATAAATATTTTCTTGTTTTCGAATTCTCCATCTTTCTATATATAAAAGCCAAAAGTCTGAAAAAAAAAACAAGAGAGAAAAAAGAGCAAAAAAAGAAAAAGAAAAATAATAGTTAGAAAATGGGAGATGTGAGAAGAAATAGTAATCTTGGAGTTTTAGGAGTTTCTATGTGTGGTGCTGCACAAGAAATTGAACAATTGAGTAGAGATAGTAGCCATTATAGTCTTTCTACTGGTATTCTTCCTTCTCTTGGTGCTAGAAGTAATCGAAGAGTTAAACTTCAACGGTTTATTGTTTCTCCTTATGATCGCCATTACAGGTTCTTTCTATTCTTTCTTTCTTCTGTCAACTTTTCTTAACTAGTATTTGAAATCGTACTGGTCCGACTAATTCAGATTCATGCCGTTTAACTAGTATTTGAAATCACTGATCGACTTATTCAGATTCGTGTCGTTCTCTATTAGTTTTAACTAATATCTGAAACCATACTGGCCCAGCTAATTCAGATTCGTGCCGTTTTCTATCCGGAAGTTCTGTCAACTTTTTTAAGTGGTATTTGAATCCGCTGGTCCGACTAATTCAGATTTATATCGTTCTCTTCTATTCTTTCTTTTTCTGTCCGTTTTTTTAACTAGTATTTAAAATTACTGATCCAACTAATTCAGATTCGTGCCATTCTCTATATGGGAGTTTTCTATTCATTTGTTGTGCGGTAAACTTTTTTAACTGGCATTTGAAACCACTTTTCCGACTAATTCAGATTTATATCGTTCTCTATCCGGAAGTTTTCAATTCTTTCTTCTTCTGTCCACTTTCTTAACTAGTATTTGAAACCACTAGTCCGACTAATTTAGACTCGTGTCATCCCTATCTGGAAGTTTTGTATTCTTTCTTTGTTCGGTGAACTTTTTAATTAACAGGTATTTGAAATCATTGGTTCGACTAATTCAGATTCGTCTTGTTCTCTTTTCTCTCTTTGTTTTGTCAATTATTTTAACTACTCCTTAAAATCACTGTTCGACTAATTCAGATTCACGTCGTTCTCTATTCGGAAATTCTCAATTCTTTCTTTATTCTGTCAACTTTTTAATTAGTTTTGAAACTATTCGTCTATTCAGATTCGTCCTATTCTCTATTAATTAGGAATTCTCCACTTTGTTCTTCCACTTTGTTTCTATGTCTGTATGTGTTCTCATATTTTTCTTTTGTATGAATATTGTTGAATTAAAGAAAAGAATAGTCTTGATTATGATGAGTACTCTTTCACCAAAAGATTAGAAATAACCGATCCATTATCCAACGAGTTTTGAATCGTGTCCCTATGAATTCTTAGTTATTATAAAAAATAAAAATTGAAAATGAAGGGTAGATATAATGGGTTTAAACAAATTTAGGATTGAGTCTAGTCGTTTAGAGTCCGGAAAATGAAGAAATTTCTGATAGGAAACCACGCGTCTCAAATGTAAGACTAGTGTTTTATGACAGTGGTGTCGGTTAGCTTAACTTCCGCCATCAATCAAATATATGCTACCTCCAACCAGCACAAATAACGACAACTATGCTAATCAAGATAGGAAAATATTAGTGAGCATTTTTAATAATGGTAATTTTGCCTAACAAAACATATAAAAAAAATTAATGGTAATTTTTGTCTCAACTAAAATTTGAACATAACAAACATATTTTTGTTTTCTTTCTATTATTTATTTTCCCATGTAGAAAGCTGGTTTTAGTCTTCTATCTCGTTATTATCATTTTTTTAATATATGATCTTCTAGTATGCTCCACCATAATTTTATTTTTTACAACATTACCGACACCTTGCATTATTTAGTTTGAAGTCTTTGTTCATTCATCTTTATTTAATTTTCCCGTGAGCTTGTTGAAAAGAACGTCAAATGTACTATAATTTTTAGTCGCACTTAAAATAATAGTCAATAAAATAACTTTTTTATTCTCTCTCTCTATATTTGTGCTATATACATATATTATACATATTTCATACACTTTTTGCTTAGCAAATACGACGAGCCAATTTTGTATTTTGCCCTTTTTTTTAAGCCTCAAAGACTATTTCTCTTTTTAATTGTTTTTATATGCAAGACAAATGATTTTTTTAAAACCTATTCTTGATTGTGTGATTAGGATCAACTCAAAGGTTCAATTTACGATTTTTTTTTCATATTATGAACTTTGATTTGACTGTCTTTGAAAATTCCTTTAGCCTCACTTTACTCTTTTGACTTTCGGTTGGAGAAAACATGAATATTTGAGTAACGTGTGTGAGATCTTTCCAATGCTTTATTTTCTCCGTGTGTTCCGTGTCTGTCCTTTTTCCTTTTTGGATTTTGTAATTAATCACTATTTCCTCCGTCCACAGTAACGGACCAATTTACTTTTTTCATTTGGTCCAAAATAAGTGTTCATTTATATAATCAAAAACAAATTGGTCAGTTATTGTGGACCGGAGGGAGTATTGAATTATCTAATCCAGTCGGTAAGAAAAATATATTTATTATATTTTGTTTTGTCAATAAACAACAATAACGTTGACACATGTGTGGTATGAGAAGAGTACCCATTATTTTCCATAGACCCTCGGCAAACCGTCTGTAAAGTAAGTAAAAAATGAAAATTAGAGTGTAAATTCCAATGGAGATAAAAGATATTTTTCTCCGACAGCTTAAGTTTTCGTGGACAGATTAGGAGAAGGTAATTAATATCCGATAAAATAATAAAAGTATGCGCAAACTGATTCGAATAGTACTATTTTTATATTAAAAAAAGAATTATTACTACTAGTACTTATTATTCACGTTTAGCAAGTCAAACAGCATGCTAGAGAGAAAAAGGACTGAATTCTTACCCCGAGGGCCTGAGAGTGAGGGGTGGGGTTGGGTGGGGTGGGGTGGGGGAAGTGTGTCCTTTTCTTTTCCTGGTCAGTGGGGGTACAAAATAAGGTTAAGCTGATTATTCTTGGCTGCCAATGTTGTAGCTTAGACAAAAACCATCTTTTGCACTGTTATACCTTTATGTCTTTTCTACTACTATTCCTGTTGCCTTTTTTTGACCGAATAAAAACCTTTTTCTTTAGCCCCTTTTGTTTTATTGCTATTTTTTTTTTCTTAAAAGGTTGTTGTCGAGTTCAATTTGTGCGCACCTAGACTATTTCATTGTGAACTTGTTATCTCTTACTAGCACAAGTACTGACTAATTTTGCTCACCGAGCCTAATGTTTGTTGTCGCTATTGCAATTTGAAACTTGATCTCCTATTGTTTTCATTATTGACCAATATCACACACCCCTTGGTGCTCTTAATTTTATTGCTATTCTAGATTTTTTGCTTTGAGGGTAGAGTCTTGACGAAACGGTAAAAATCATCTTTGTAATCATGAGATCACGAGTTCAAGATGCGGAAACAGTGTCTTACCAAAATGCACAACGAGGTTGCATATGATAGACTCGATATTGTCCGACCATTTCCTAACCCCGGCAACATGGCACGAGTTTAGTGCAGCGGACCGTCATTTTCAAGATTAAGATCTTACTAAAACCAATAAAGATCTCATCAAATCAGACTCCATGGGGCCATAATATCTTGTAGGTTTCACGTGTTGATGGTTTCAATCATTTGACATTTCCTATAAAAATCATATACGGACAATTACTGCTCCTCAAAATATCTACTTTGTATTTTTGTTAATAAGGTTGACTAAATTATATTTAGTACAGTGTCTAAACTGGTATTTATCTAAAAAATTAACATCAATACCAGCCCAGAAATAGAACTAATGCCCATATTTGGTGCAAGGTGCAAACCTAAGCTCAGTTTTAGGGATAGGCATATGTAGGAGGCCAGAGGCAGAGTCAGGATTTCAAGTTTATGAGTTCGTGATTCTAATTATTTTTAAGTTAGTGGGTTCTAAATTAATAATTTATACATGTCCAATGATTTTTTTAAGACAAATACAGGGTTCGAACCAAAGCTACTGGGTTCGGCCGAACTCGCTCCCGACACTCTAGCTCCGCCCTGTAGAGGCTTACAAAATTCTCTAGGAGTTAACAGAGTACAACAACAACAACGATCCCGGTATAGTTCCACAAGTGGAGTCTGGGGTAGTGTATACGCAGATCTTACCCCTACTTAGAAGGTAGAGAAGCCGTTTTCGATAGACCCTCGACTCAAGGAAAGATGAAGAGAAAACAGTAGTAACAAGCAGTAACAACGACAAGATAATTAGAAAACGAAGCAGAAGAAACAACATGTAGTAGTAGAAATTTAACAATAATAGAGTATAAGACTAACACTAGTACTACTGGTATGGAAAAGATATACTCTCGACTACCTATTAGCCTTTTACCTACTAGGATTTAACAGAGCAGCAAAAACATTTGCCTAAGCTTTGGTGGTCAAAACAATATTGCGAGCAATGATGTCAATTTCTTTTTTGGATAGTTAACTCATGAAATCTAATTAACTTAGAAACTACATTTTTAGAAGAGGGTGACAAATTTTCTGCTGTTTCTTGTAGACAAGTATAATAGAAATGTGCTAACAAGTTATGCATATTACACTTAATTCACGAGTCATCGTTCTTTATATGAGATATCTAAAAAGGGCAGCGCGGTGCACTAACCTCCCGCTATGGGCGGGGTCCGGGGAAGGGCCGGACCACAAGGGTCTATAGTACGCAGCCTTACCCTGCATTTCTGCAAAACGCTGTTTCCACGGCTCGAACCAGTGACCTCCTTGTCTTTATATGAGATATCTGATTCATAGAAATGAACATGGATTTTGCTAAAATCAGCTCAGGTTAAAATGATGTTTGCAGGTTATGGGAGACTTTTCTAGTTGCACTCGTCGTCTACACTGCTTGGGTTTCCCCGTTTGAGTTTGGCTTTCTGAAAAAACCAACAGGACCACTCGCCGTGACTGACAATGTTGTCAATGGATTCTTCGCAATTGATATCGTTCTCACCTTCTTTGTAGCTTATTTGGATAGAACCACGTATCTACTCGTTGATAATCATAAAAAGATTGCTTGGAAGTATGCAAGTACTTGGTTTTTATTTGATGTCATATCAACAATCCCTTCAGAACTCGCTCAGAAGATTTCTCCAAAACCTTTACGTCAGTATGGCTTATTCAATATGCTTCGTCTGTGGCGTCTACGAAGAGTTAGTGCATTGTTTGCCAGGTAAATAGCTCAGGCCTCGAGTGATCAGCGCTATATATGCATACATTTTCCTTAAAAGCTTAGTAAATACCGACCTTGTCTTTCTTTGTTTGAAACAGATTGGAGAAAGATAGGAACTTCAATTACTTTTGGGTTCGATGTGCAAAGCTTGTTTGTGTAAGTACACTTTGCTCTTCTTTGATTAAGCGCTGATATTAAGTGGAATCAGCCACTACTGATGCTTGCATCAGGGTAGGCTGCCTATATCACATTCCTTTGGGGCACGACCCTTTCCCGGACCCTGCGTGAACGCGGGATGCTTTGTGCATCGGGCTATTCTTTTTTGGTAATTCTACTTAACGTATTGTTTCCTTTTGCTCAATAGGTCACTCTTTTTGCCGTTCACTGTGCCGGATGCTTTTATTATCTGATCGCAGCTAATTATCCGAACCCGAGCAAGACATGGATTGGGGCTTCTATGGGCGACTTCCTTAATCAGAGCATATGGATTCGTTATATCACTTCTATTTATTGGTCAATAACTACTCTCACTACAGTAGGTTATGGTGATCTACATCCAGAGAATACGCGGGAGATGATCTTTGATATTTTCTACATGCTTTTTAACTTGGGGTTGACGGCATATTTAATAGGAAATATGACCAACTTGGTAGTGCACGGGACAAGTAGGACTAGAAAATTTGTGAGTAAATTTATCGTATTGCTCGATTATTTTATCAATGAGCTATAATTTTTATTATATTCTAAGATGCTTCTGTTCTTCTGCTACAGAGAGACACAATTCAAGCGGCTTCAAGCTTTGCACAGAGGAACCAATTGCCGGCTCGCCTCCAAGATCAGATGCTTGCACACTTGTGCTTGAAGTTCAGAACCGACTCGGAGGGGCTGCAGCAGCAAGAGACGCTTGAGTCTCTTCCTAAAGCCATCCGGTCAAGCATTTCACATTTTCTTTTCTACTCTTTAGTAGATAAGGTTTACTTGTTTCGTGGAGTGTCAAACGATCTACTCTTCCAGCTGGTAATTCAGGAAACAGATAATTAATCACCGTCTTACATCTTTAAGCATGTTTTTCTTTTACATTTGACGCTCGCTCTATGGTTCCAGGTCTCGGAAATGAAGGCAGAATACTTTCCTCCCAAAGAAGATGTCATTTTACAGAATGAAGCACCAACTGACTTCTATATTCTTGTAACAGGAGCTGTGGTAATTTTAAACCTCTTTCTGTAATCGTGTTTACTTCACATGCATCGTAATCGTGGTATTTTACTTGATAGTACTAGTCTAATGTTGAGTCTATTTGACAGGATCTATTGGTGCTTAAAAACGGGGTTGAACAGGCAAGTTTTATCTGACATGGACAAAACCTTCATATTTTCAATAGCTCGGTCTTTTAGATGAAGCATTTTTATAACTTTTTTTCCAAACTGCAAGCGATGAACTGAGTAAAATGGATGTTTCAGGTTGTTGGGGAGGCCAAGACTGGTGATCTTTGTGGTGAAATTGGGGTTCTTTGTTACAGGCCTCAACTATTTACGGTACGAACAAAGAGATTATGCCAGCTACTACGTATGAACCGTACCACATTTCTAAACATTGTCCAGGCTAATGTTGGGGACGGGACCATAATCATGAATAATCTCCTTCAGGTATGAATGCCTTAAGAATATTTTCTAACGTTGATGAATTCGATTAACATGATTCGACTAAAATAGGGCTGTCGTGTTTTTCCTTTCTGCTGAGCAGCACTTGAAGGACATAAAGGATCCAATTATGGAGGGAGTTCTTCTGGAGACAGAACGCATGCTCGCTCGTGGTAGAATGGATCTGCCTCTCACCCTTTGTTTCGCAACGCTTAGAGGTGATGACTTGTTGTTGCATCAATTGTTGAAGCGGGGACTTGATCCGAATGAATCGGATAACAACGGAAGATCCGCACTGGTTTGTACCCATATGAACTTCTGTTATCAAAGGATGAGTTCAATGTAAAATCCATTTCTCATTTCGTTTCTTTCTTATTGGTTTTCTCTCATCAGCATGTCGCAGCGGCTACAGGAATTGAGAGCTGTGTGGTTCTTCTGCTTGATTTTGGTGCTGATGTCAACAGCAGAGGTATTTTTCAATTCAACTCTATGAGGAGCTCCGCCCCTACTTCAATCAAAGCTCCCCCCCCCTCAAAGCCCCCCGCTCCACTCATTTTTGAACTTCTAATTAGACTGGCTGACTTTTCCATGATATAGATCAAAGGGTTGATTTTATTTCTTGTGTACACAGATTCAGAAGGCAATGTCCCATTGTGGGAGGCCATCTTGGGAAAGCACGAGCCGGTGATCAAGTTACTAGTTGATAACGGTGCTAAACTATCAGCTGGTGATGTGGGACATTTCGCATGCATTGCTGCTGAACAGAACAACTTGAATTTGCTCAAGGATATTGTCCACTATGGTGGGGATGTCACGCGTCCCAAGGTCAACGGCTCATCAGCACTCCATGTTGCTGTTTGTGAAGGAAACATGGAAATAGTAAAATACCTTTTGGATCGAGGGGCTAACGTTGACCAAGTAGACGAACATGGTTGGACTCCTCGGGATCTTGCTGAGCAACAAGGACATGAAGATATCAAAGAACTCTTCGAATCCGGGGAAGTGATGAGAACTCGTTCAGTTGATCCTATCCCCGAGGAACGACACGGGGTTCGTTTTCTTGGTAGGTTCAAAAGCGAGCCAACGATCTTCCCTGCATCCCACGGAGTCTCGTTTCTAGCATCCGACGGATCATTAGGGCGATCACGTCCTAGACGTAGGACTAATAACTTTCACAACTCATTATTTGGGATAATGTCAGCCGTGCAAACCAATGAGCACGACGTGGTTTTATCTGCAAACGAGGCAAATGTAAGTGCCACGACAACCAAGACTTACGCTCCTAGAGTGACGGTATGTTGCCCCGAGAAAGGGGACAATGGAGGTAAGCTTGTTTTACTTCCACCGAGTTTTCAAGAACTACTTCAAATTGGTTCTAATAGATATGGAATATTGCAAGTCAAAGTTATAAGCAAAGATGGAGCTGAGATTGATGATATAGAGTTGATCAGGGACGGCGATCGTTTAATTTTTGTTAGTGATAAAGAAAGCAATGAAACTAATAATCATCAGAATGGTGGTGAATTGAGGTGAAAACCATAATTGTATAATAGGTCTTTTTTTATATGATCTTCCTTATACTTGAATTATACTTCATTCTTCTTGGGGGTAGGGAAGATAGGTAATTTGGGATGAACAGGTTGATTGTAATCTTACTGACAGCCAATTTGTGAACATGTATGTGTACATCCAATTACTAATTTACAGAAGTTGAGAGTTCAAAAAATCCTCCGAAACCTCTTTCGACTTATATAACTGATGAGCGACAAGTGAATTCTCTAACATTATAACTATAGTTGATGACCGACTTATATAATTGATGAGCGACAAGTGTATTCTCTAACATTATAACTATAGCTGGTGACCGACTTATTTAACTGATGAGTGACAAATGTATTCTCTAACTATAATTGGTGACTGAATTATATAACTGATGAGCGACAAGTGTATTCTCTAACTTTATAACTATATCCGGTGATCAGCTTATATAACTGATGAGAGTGACAAATGTATTCTCCAACTATAGTCGGTGATCGACTTATATAACTGATGAGCGACAAGTGTATTCTTTAACGTAGAAATATAGGTTGGTGACCAAGTTATGCAACTGATGAGCGACAAGTATATTATCTAACATTGTAAATATAGTTGGTGACCATTTTAACCAAGTCTATTGATAATCTTTGACTTAAATTCTGGATTTTGCCTCTAATGTTCCAAACACTTCCTTCCTCATCTTCTTACAAAATGCATCAAGTTAACAAGTTGTAAATTAGCACTTAGAAATAACTCATATTTGTTACCAATGCGAAAAACTCTAAGGAATAAAAGAATGGTGTCTATAGCCATTTATTGTATGTATTTTTCCTTTAAACAAGGAACTCATATTTATACAGATGTAATATAGAGAAACTTCGAGAAAAAATGTCTGGAAAAAACATCTAAGACTTATAATTAACTGTGGAATATATAGTGAGATAGCATTTTATTATTGAAAATATGATGTGGAATATATAGTAAAATGGCATAAAAACAGGAGTGAATTTTGTTATTGAAGCTCGGTGTTGATGGAGCCAGCCTTCTAATTTAGGCAATGGCCATGGACATATATTGGTGCACTCGTTTCTAGCTCGTGCCATATATATATTGATGAAATTTTAATTAAAAATATGTATACTCGATCCACTGACTTTAAATTCTGAATCAGTCTCTAACAATGGTTGTGGAGGTAGCCTAGGATGAGACTTATCTTGATTTCAGTTCTGAAATCGTTAGCCCATTTATCGAATATCTTTCTACTTCTTCGGAAATCTGTGCTCGTTGATCACCCCTCTCTATGAAAAATCCTGGTCGTTCTGGTGGTGGTGGTGGTTGTCTCGTATCTTTTGTAAGCATTGAAACAACACTTGACATTGATGGCCTATCTTTTGCATAATCTTGAACACACAAGAGTCCCACATGAATGCATCTCATTACTTCATCGTGCGAGCACGATTCAATTAGTGTTACATCTATTAGCTCCAAAGCCCGCTCTTCTCTCCATAATTCCCATGCCTGAAACAATAGAACCGACTTAGCACATCAGTCAGAAAGTGTTGGCGATGTGTAAACAAGGTCCCACATGTTTACTTATAAGATGTTGGATACTCTTAATAGTGCGAGGCTTTTTTGGGAAAACCGTGCAGGCTTGGTCCAAAAAGCGCGATATCGCACAATGTTAAGAGTATCATTGAGCCTGCTTTAGCCCACCGGAAAGGAGTCTTCATAACTATTTCATGAAATAAGTTCATAAGTTTAGAGATTATACCAGTCCTATGAGGTTTAGAGGATGCTCAGAATCATAGCAGCTGTTGTTTTTCTTGCCACTAACAATTTCTAAGAGTAAAACTCCAAAGCTGAATACATCTGTCTTTGTTGAAACAATGCCTCTTAAGGCATACTCTGGAGACATATAGCCACTGTAAGTTGTATTTGAAAAGTGTATTTCAGACTTTTGAGTAATATAAAACTTGTCTATATGAATAAGTTTTTTGGTTGCAAACATTGTTTATGTACTTACTGTGTTCCAACGATTCTTTTCGTGTTAGCTTCAGATTCTTGCCTTCCAAAAATCCTCGCCATGCCAAAGTCCGATATCTTTGGATTCATCTCACTGTCAAGTAAGATATTGCTCGCTTTTAAATCTCTATGAATCACCGTCAACCTTGAATATTTATGCAGATACAGTAGACCTTGAGCGACCCCTTCGATGATTTTGAATCGACTGTCCCAATTTAGTAGCTCCTTTTTGTTAGTATCTGTTCATATCATTATAGAGGTAAAAAAGTATCAGCTTGTACGCAAAAAAAAGGGCAGCCGGGTGCACTAAGATCCCGCTATGCGCGGATCCGGGCAAGGACCGGAACACAGGGGTCTATTGTACGTAGCCTTACCCTACATTTCTGCAAGAGGTTGTTTCCACGGCTCGAAGCCATGACCTCCTAATATTTAAAAAGAGATACTGCAAGTATGATATTTACCGAATAGGAAGAAGTCGAGGCTTTTGTTGTGCATGTATTCATATACTAAAATCCTTTCTTCACCTTGAGTACAGTAGCCTAAAAGCCTAACAAGGTTAGTATGTTGAAGTTTTGCAATCAATAGAATTTCATTCTTGAACTCCAGAAGGCCTTGTCCAGAACTTGTTGAAAGCCTTTTTATAGCTACTTCTTGCCCATCAGGCAACTCTCCCTGAAAATAATGACTGATTTCAATATAGGGCGGATCTAGAGTGCCGGCTACAGATTCAGCCGAACTCAGTAGCTTTGGTTTAAACTTTGTATTTGTTCTAAAATATCCATTGAATATATGCTTGGAAGAATCATCTTCATTTAGAAAGATTCAAGTATACCTTGTAAACGGGTCCAAATCCACCCTCTCCGAGCTTATTTCCTAGTGAAAAATTGTCCGTGGCGATTGCCAGGCTCTCGAAGCTGTATAACTGCACATCTTGGCTCATCTTCTTGTCGGTCTTTCTCCTTTTGGCTATATTTGCACTTTGGTTAAGCAATAGTAAAGCTGTTGCTTTTGCTTTCCCTGATAGTAAAAGAATAAATTGTGAAATCTGAAGCAAAGTATTGAAATTTACTGGTGTCAAGCTTCTGTATTGTTCAAGTGGCTCACCTTTTCCGCGCCGAAGGTAGCATAGGGAGCTAAGTCCTACTAATATTGTTAAACCAACTGCAGATATAAGCCAAATCCACCATTTTATTGCTGCATCAACACAATGAGTCAAAATTCCCAAAAAATTTTGAAAGCATATTTTTGGTCATATATATGCATCTGTCCTGGACACTTAACTTTTGCAACAGTGAGATACATTTTACTTTGTACAGTTTTAAACAGATTATCTAAAGGATGGATATACTCGAAACAAGGACTAGATTGTGTAATGAAGATACCAAAAGAGAATCAACAACAAGAAACCTAGTGTAATCCCACATGAGGAACCATAAAAGAAAGGTTTTCACTTTCAATCATAAAACAATACTTAGCTAAGCTACTAATTAACAGAATCTAGCAGAAATGTTGTTTAAGAAGTGAGATTTAATCTACTAATTCAAGAGCTAACATTCAGTTAAAAAGGCAAAAACTAGATTTATACACTATACATACAAGTTCTTGGAGATGAATCAGGTGACGTTGGCGTTGTGTCGGGAGATAGTGCTGGTGATAAACCTGGAGGAATCGGTACATTGGAGGTGCTCCGATTTCCTGTTGGCACAGAATCTAGGAAAACACATTGCACAATTCATAGTTAGAGCTTGCTTTATTGATGAAAAAGGGCAGCCTGATGCATTAAGCTCCCGCCATGCGTGGGAAGAGCCTGACCACAAGGGTCATTTCTGCAGGAAGCTGTTTCCACGGCTCGAACCCATGACTTCCTATTCACATGGCAGCAACTTTACCCTCCCCTCCCCTTCTTCACTGATGCTAGATATAGAAATATTGCAAGAGGGCAAATCAAGTATAAAGCTTCTGCTGATAAAATAAAAAGCACATTCAATTGTTTGCATTTAATACCTGAATTCTTTAGCATTAGAAAGTGTCTAACCAAAAGCATAGGGAAAAGATAATGAGGCAAATATGATAGTACCTCCTCCAGGAATGAAAACATCTTGATCTTGTGACTTCAAGATAGATACATTGCTCCAAATTTCACAACCAGTTCCAATAGCTGTAATTGAGGCAAAAGCACCACAAGAACAGTTCTTTTCACACTCTCTCTTGCAATCAAATAAACTCATGTTGTTGTTTGCAAACCTAAATCTATTACCAGTTACACTGTTTTGCATCCTCTCAAACCACGAAGAGTTTCTAACTGGGCACTCGATCGATTCTTGTGTCACACAACCAGCACTAGGCTTGTAAAAACACACACCAAAAGGTCCTGCTGCTCCTCTTTCCTTGATTAAACCAAATGAATCTATTGTATATCTAGATAAAGTTCGAGTCTCATTGACCGTGTAAGTCACATACCTTTCATCACCTGTTGTAACAAAGCTCATGTTCACATAGTTGTAGTGAGATATTCGCGATACATTGCTAAATGCCCCATTACTCCAACGTCCGCTCATCCAATACACGCGTCCCTCCCACCATATTGTCAACTGATCTGTTGAGTGCATGCCAATCGTAAAAGACCCCGAGGCTGGTTCATCTTCACTTCTCCAAGAAGTCAGTGACCAGTTTTCCCCGGTTATACGATTTCTACCAATTTTCATCCCCGGTAAAAGTGTGTCAGTAGGATGCTCAAAACTTTGCCACAAAGTTTTGTTAACAGAACCATTAGTGTTCAATTCCACCAGCACAAAATTACCGTTGTCGAATAGTGTAGCACTTGTATTTCTTGCTGTTGCATTATTAGAGCTAAACAAAACAGAACTATTATTTCCAAACATGATTTTCAGCCTTCCTTCATCATCCAATGTGAGATTATTACCTGATGCATACGGGATTGGATTGTCGCGATTAGCAACCCAAACGGGGCGAGAATCATCAGAGAATAATGTCATGTTAGAGGGTAAATTGTAGAATATGCCTATATAGTGAGTTTTATTAGCATCAAGGCTAAAAAACCCCAACCTGAATTCCTTGTTTGCTGATTCCAATTTCTCTCCAACTCTAAGTTGTTGTCCCTGAAAAATTGTGTCTGTTTGAGAATAAGAAATGTCTATGAAAAAGCAACAACACCAAAATAGTAGGATTTGTAGCCATGCCATTAAAGAACTACTGTCCTTTAGTTTTCTCCAATAGATGTTCTTGTTGACTATGTCAACAATCACGACTATAAACAATGTTTACTGGAACATCAAGTGATCAAGAGAAGTTCTTCGTCCGCCGAATTCGAAGTTTTTTCATGGAAGTTTCAACCTTGTTGATTATGACAACAATCTCGACTATAAACAGACTCGTGACTATGGCAGAACGTACCGAGCTTTCTCGGAGATCAAATACATGAGAGGAGGTTGAGGGGATTAACCAAATTATTTTTCTATATACACAATTAGATATTGTGAGGAGACTAATAGGGTCTTTCACAGGAAAGGAAAGGTCAATCAATGTTATTAAATGTTTGAAAATTGACTAGGTCAAAATATGGAAGCAGAACATTTTCTAACTCAATTTTTCTACGTTGACTACCCTACACCTACAGTATTTGTGTGGATGTGAGTGGATAATTTTTAAAGCAGATGTTGAATGGTAAATTTCGAGCCAAGGCAGGATGCATACATCGCACTTCCTTGGAGTGCGGCTCTTCCCCCACCAGGGGCGGAGCTAAGGTAGCTGAAGGTTCGAACTCTCTTCATCAAAAAATTACATTGTATATATTAGGTCAAAATTATTTTTTATGCATAAATGGTAGACGTTGAACCCACTTCACTTGTTCGTGTGTTTACTTTTTAATACTTCGAATCCCCTTAATAAAAATACTGATTCTAGACCCTACGTGAATGCGGCATACTTTATGCATCAAACTATCCTTAATATAGCTGATATTGAATCCCCTCGACGCCACATAATTAAAAGCTCTTCGTATATTTACTTCTTTGTATTTTGAATTTTTTATTAAATTTTCTGTTTTAGTCACTTATAGGAGGCGATAATAAATAAGTCATATTATACGTACAAGATGGTTAGGCATACTAGTACGTACAAGATGGTTGGGGACAAAAACTAATAGCATCGACTTTTTACAGGTAATGAACTTTTTAGGTAGGCCATAGCCGACTCCGACTCACAAGCTTAAATAATTTCCTAGCTAACACGTTTATTTCTTGAATTAGTGATAGTACATAATATATAATTTTTATACTATTAATATATTTTGACTAATTATAACCATTTAATTATTTTACTTGTAAGGTCAACAATCTACACTAAATATAGCTTGTTTACCCTCAAAATCAGATAATAATTAAATTTATAAGTGATTTTAAAGATATGCGGATTAACTTGACATTGTATGGGTCAAAATCGGATCAAAAGAAGTTCACATAAGAAGGAACGACTAGGGGTCGAGTAAGCCGAAGTATACTTATGAGGTGGTATGACGGTGAGCGGCTCAACTATAGCCAAGGTCATACATTCAGAAGGCCCATGCGACGAAGTAGATACTTAGGCGTCTCAGAGGGTTAATCTAAAGTATGGTAAAATGACTTAGGTACTCTGGTTAAGGATCGCCGGGTAATTGAAAGTGTCTTGTATAAATACTAGGGGAGAGAGTGAAGTAAGGGGGGCTGGGAGACAGATTCTCACACACATCACTCTCAAGGGTTAAATGTTCAGGACCTCAGGTTCTGCACGGCGAGGGAGAAAGAACACAGTACCTTGGTGTTAATCTGTAAATCAACTCTATTGAATAAAAGTGGATCTACCACGCCCACGGATTGGTGAACCCTTCCCTTCATTTACTTCCCATTTTATTTGATGTCGTTCGAATTACTATCTATTCTTGTATCCCAGAAAAAAACTGAGATTATAACCGATTTTTAGGCATAATCATGTTAGCTCATTCTCCCTTATGATCTTAGATCTAGAGTTAATTATCTCCGGCTAAGATTTACCCTTTATCTTCCTATTAAGTTAGTTTTACGAAAGGACTAAATTGTTTTTGGTCAAACAGACACAAAGCGATAAATTAAGTTGCAATAATAATAATAATAATAATAATAATAATAATAATAATAATAATAATAATAACGACAAAGTAAATTCAAACCACACGAATTGACGATTTCAATCTTGGAGGATCAATGACCCTCGAACAGGATGCACCTCAATCGGTCTCTAAAGATAGATGGACGAGAGTTTTAAGAGAGAAATAAAAATGTGTTTGCTTATGAGTGTATGTTACTATCTCTGTTATTAATTATTAGGCCTCCTTTATGTAGTGGAGGAATCCTAATTTAGGTACATTTTTATAAAAGGTAAAAGATCCTTAATTTTCCGATTGTCGCTCCTTTTTTGATAAATATTCGTGATTTCTGCGGTAATATCCGGCATTTCAAACTTCTGATGGCAATGCTTCTTCGAGGTCATTTGACCCGGAACCAATTCCGTAACCGCATCCTCGATGTTCTCGAAGGTAGGTGTTCGATCTCAGGTGCTAGCCCAGTGGGGTTTAGGGACGATCTTCAGTCCTCTATTGCCATGTCTCGAGCCTGGGTTACCATGTCGGATGATAGGATGTAGTACGAGCTCGATTTGACCCGTATACATATAGTCACCTAGTTTTTCGGAGAGTAGATGATGAGAAATGATATGAGCTTCCGATTCATACTTTGACACTGTCGCGCCCCCTTTTTCTCGCGAAATCGGGTTTCGACATTTTGGGACAATTCCTTTTGAGAGTGTAGGGAAGAGGAATTGGATATTAGAGTCGCCACCTAACGGATTAAGGTGCGTTAGGGCACCTAGAGCAGATAACTGATATTATACCATTTTGCATCACCAGAGATCGGGTAAAAGCTCAAATTACCTTGTGGGGAAGGTGTTAGACACCCCTCGAGGTCCACAACGGTGGGTCCCGGCCGAACATAAATTAAGCGAATTAGTTTAGGAAAGTGAAGAAAACTATCTAAGAGGGTCCTAAATTTTTTAGCCTATAGGATCACCCCGTGCAACATAAATAAACTTCGTAACTCCCCCAAGAAGGGGGTGTTACTCATATTATCCAGTGGGCACATACTATCATCTCCTGCTACCCGATTACTATCTTTAAGTTGTTACCTAAAGCGCTCTAATTGATTCTAGTTCATTTTCTATGCGTGCACTACCCGTCCCTTACCTATGGACCTGGAGGTATTAGTGTTGGCCCATATCACTGAATGGGTTTTGAAGATTGACAAAAGGTGTCCTGTTGAACCAGGTCCATCATAGCACACACTTCTGACTGAAGTAGTTGGATCACAAATCGTACAAGTCTAGGAGATATTAGTGATTGCTAAATATCAAAGAACTAAGAGAATGTCTCCTAATACGAAAAGGTTGCAAATTGATAGAGAAGACAGAAGTTGATTTCAGCTAGGACAGGAATAGAGAAGGAAGTTGAGTTACAACAAACTTGTCTACCAAGAAAGAGTTGGATCAGAATTGTATCATGGACTCAACAAACGGACTCTATAAATAATCACAGTATTACTGCTGAAAGGGTGACGCACAAGTACAAAAGTGAATCAAGTTCTGAAGCAAAAGTTCCAGAGGTTTTGCAAGCATAATTATTGTGCGATACGAAGGCTACAGTTCAACTCGAAAGAATAGTTTCATTGTTTGTATGCTAAGTCTAGTTGATTGTAGTAGGAGTTTAAATATTGTATCTTATTATCTTTCATAGAGGCAATTGTAATAGGTACACATTGTTCAAGTTAGAGTTAGCTTGAAATTTGTAGAAATTAGCTAGAGGCTAGTTGATACAAACAGGATTAGAGTTAGTCCTAGGATTACAAAAGAGTTTATTTTGTAAGTCCGTTTTGGCTCAGTGTTTAGTGAAGAGTTTTGAGAAAATCCTACTGAGGAGTAGGTCGTGGGTTTTTCACCTTTGAGCCAGGTGTTTTCCACGTAAAAATCCCTGTGTCTTTACTACTACTGCTTAATTATTCCGCAAACTGTAGTAAGTAGTAGACCAAGAAGAACCAGGTTCTTCTTATTAGACATCACTCAAAATTGGGTACTGCACAATTAACTTATAATATTGTGTAGTATTGAAGTTTAAAACACCAATTGGTATCAGAGCAGGTTATCCTTGAAGAGGCTAACACCTAGGAAAAGATCAAGATGAGTGCATCACCTGGGAACTGGGAAGGACAATCAACTGCAAGACCAACACTCTTCAACGGCCAATACTATTCGTGGTGGAAGAATAGAATGAAGGATCACCTCATTGGAGATGACTATGAACTCTGGGACATAGTCACTGATGGACGGCTGATGAAGAAAAATGCTGAAGGCGTAGATGTACCTAAAACCAGGGCTGACTGCACGACTGAGGATCTGAAGAAATGGGAGAAGAATGCCAAGGCTAAGAAGTGGCTAGTGTTTGGACTAGGCCCAGATGAATACAACATAATTCAAAGCTGTACCACTGCCAAGGAAATCTGGGATACTCTACAAGTGGCACATGAAGGAACAACTCAAGTGAAGAGGTCTAGAGGTACGTTGCTATACTCTCAGTATGAAAACTTCACTATGAAGGAAGGTGAAACAATTCAGGAGATGTACACAAGGTTCACAACCTTGACTAATGAACTCAAGTCTCTTGGAAGAGTCATCCTTGAAGAAGACAAGGTTGAGAAGATCTTGACAAGGGTTCTGCCTATCTCCTGGGAAAGCAAGATAACTGCCATTCAGGAATCCAAAAATATGGCAACCCTTAGACTAGATGAGTTGATTGGCAACCTTACTGCTTATGAACTCAGAAGGCAGACCATGAAAATGGATGCCCCAAAGAAAGAAAGAAGTCTAGCACTAAGGATCACAGAGGGAGCAGATCTGGAGGATGATGAGATGGCCATGATCACCAAAGAATTCAGAAACTTTCTCATGAGGAAGAAAGGCATCTCTAGAGGGGGAAACTTCAACAAGGCAAAGGCTCCTGAAAGGCCAGCTAATGAGGGATGCTACAAGTGTGGAAAAACAAGTGTTCTCATCAAGAACTGCCCCCAGTGGGAAGTAGAATGGAGGAAGGAGAGATATGAAAGAAAGAACAGGAAGAAGGAACTGGTCCAACCCAAGAAAACTACTACAAAGGCTATGGTTGCTGCTTGGGGGGAAAGTTCAGATGAAGAATCAGAAGATGGTGAGACAGAAGATCAAGCTCTCATGGCAATTGGAGAATCTGATGAGGAGACTTATGAAGAACCACAGGTAAGTATCTCACATCTCAAAACTAAAATAAAGTTTCTATCTAAGGAGAAACTCTCTGAGTTGCTAGTTGAATTCATTGATGATTCTGAGGAGAACTCTAAAGAGAAAGATCAACTATATAAAGAGTGTGCAATGCTGAAAGCAAAATGCATGGACCTGGAAATAAGAGTCAGTAAATCTGAAAAGAAAAACACTGTCTTGATGAACCAGGTTCAACCACTCAAAACTGAGATTCTAGAACTAAAATCTGAAAATTTAAAGTTAAGACTAGGATCCAGTAAAAAGATAGTTGATCACTCTCATGAGAAGCTAGAGGAAGACTTAGGTAAATTGATAGATAAAATGTATGCCAAAGATGAGCAGATAAAGTCTCTTAAAGAAGAACTTGGCAAAGTCAAACATGAATTTGATAGAACACGTAAGTGGAATAAGTCTTCTGATGCTTTAATATGGCTCCAAGAGAATCATAGTAGAAACCGGAGAGGGCTTGATTTTGGGAATCAATTGCCTAAATGGGATCCCAAAAGCAAGTATCTCACTCTCCCTGAAAATAAAATTTGCACCCATTGTGGGTAGACTGACCACTCTAAATATGAGTGTTCTGCAAAAGAAAAGGCCAGTCTGAAAAATGAGAGATTCATTAAAAAGAAAAATTGGCTACCAAATTGGGCCAGAAGAAAACTGATTAATCCATTCTCTCATGGAAAGGGACCCAAACTAGTTTGGTTTCTTAAAACTGACCCCTGATTTCTTTTGAAGGTAAAAGTGAAATAATAGGGGTCGGCAAGGTAGGTAAAGATGACACACGTTCAATTGAGCATGTGTATCTGATAGATGGCTTGAAATATAGCCTTATTAGTGTGTCACAACTATGATAGAGGTAACCTTGTCGCTTTTACTTCCACAAAATGTTTTGTGATCAACTTGCTTAATGACAAGATTGTCTTGCAGGGAAAAAGAATGAACAATATCTATGTCATTGACTTGTCCACACTTTCTGACAATGAACTCACTTGCCTTAGTGTGTTGGACAGTGATCCCCTCATATGGCACAAAAGACTTGGTCATGCAAGTCTAACTCAACTGAATAAGCTGATCTCTAAGGACTTAGTGTTGGGGCTTACTACCATTAAGTTAAAGGAAGACAAGGTTTGTGAGACATGTGCAAGGGGGAAGCAGGTAAGGTCTTCTTTCAAAAGTAAGAAAATGGTCAGTACCACCAGGCCTTTGGAACTGATTCATATGGATCTCTGTGGTCCCATGAGAACTCTAAGTAGAGGTGTAAAGAGATATGTTATGGTACTAGTAGATGATTTCTCAAGGTTCACTTGGACCTTGTTCTTGACATCTAAGGATGAAGCATTTGAAATGTTCACCTCATTTGTCAAGAAGATTCAGAATCAATTAAGACATCAACTAGCATCCATTAGATCTGACCATGGTACTGAGTTTGAGAATGCTAAGTTTACTGAGTTCTGTGATGAACATGGTGTGAATCACAATTTTTCTGCTCCTAGAACCCCACAGCAAAATGGGGTTGTTGAAAGGAAAAACAGAACTCTTGAAGACATGGCAAGAACCATGCTTCTATCAAGCAAACTACCTCACAGCTTCTGGGCAGAAGCAATTAACACTGCATGTTATATTATCAATAGATGCATGACCAGACCTCTGGTAGAGAAAACTCCCTATGAATTACTTAAAGGGAGAAAGCCCAACATATCCCATCTTAGGGCTTTTGGATGCAAGTGTTATGTGCATAATAATGGCAAAGATTCTTTAGGAAACTTTGATCCCAGAAGTGATGAGGGAGTGTTCTTGGGATATTCTTCAGATAACAAAGCTTATAAGATATATAATAAAAGAACTATGTGTGTAGAATAAAGTGTACATGTTGTCTTTGATGAAACTAACACTTTATCTGAGAGACAGGAACCAGAAGATGAGGAGCTTGGACTAGTGAGGATCAATGACTACATTGAAGCACCTATGGGAGATGGAACAGGTCCAACAACCCCACGAAACTCGACAGGGGGAATCTCTCATGAAAATACCGGTCCTGATCCTATTCCACTGCAACAAGATAATTTGGAACAAACCAAAAGTGAACAACTGGGTCTCAAACCACACAAATATCAGAGTTCTCACCCTCTTGAGAACATCATAACAGACCTGAGATCTGGAATCAAAACTAGATCCTCCTTGAATAATCCATGTGCGTTTGATGCGTTCCTATCCATGATTGAACCAAAGAACATTGCTGAAGCCCTGAAAGATGCTGACTGGGTCACTGCTATGCAAGAGGAGCTGAATCAATTTGAAAGAAGTCAAGTATGGCACTTGGTACCCAGACCACTGGACATATCAATAATTGGCACCAAGTGGGTCTTCAGGAATAAACTCGATGAGGATGGAACTGTTACAAGAAACAAGGCAAGACTGGTTGTTCAAGGATACAACCAAGAAGAGGGAATTGATCATGATGAGACCTTTGCTCCTGTGGAAAGATTGGAGGCAATCAGACTTCTTATAGCATTTGCTGCACACATGGAATTCACTTTGCATCAGATGGATGTAAAGAGTGCCTTTCTCAATGGCTATTTGAAGGAAGAAGTATTTGTAAGACAACCTCCTGGTTTTGAAAGCAAAGAATCACCTGATCATGTATATAAACTTGACAATGCTCTCTATGGTCTCAAGCAAGCTCCTAGAGCCTGGTACGAGAGACTGTCAAAATTCTTGCTGGAACATGGGTACAAACGAGGAAAAATAGACAGTACTTTGTTCTTAAAGGAAAAGGGAAAAGATCTTCTGATTGTACAAATTTATGTTGATGATATCATATTTGGGGCAACAACTGAGAAGCTCAGCAAGGAATTTGCTACACTAATGGGATGTGAGTTTGAAATGAGTATGATGGGTGAGCTAACCTTTTTCTTAGGTCTGCAAATCAAACAAACTTCACATGGAACAATGTTTCATCAGCAAAAGTATGTGAGAGAACTCCTCAAGAATTTCAAAATGGAAGATTCAAAGGAGATAGATACCCTGATAGCCACAACTACAAAATTAGATGTGGATGAACCTGGTTCATCTTTTGATCAGAAGACATACAGAGGGATGGTTGGATCTCTACTATATCTTACTGCAAGTAGACCTGATATTGTGTTCAGTGTGGGACTATGTGCTAGGTTTCAAGCCAATCCAAAGGAGTCCCATCTCACTGCAGTGAAGAGAATTTTGAGATATTTGAAGGGCACTACTGATTTGTGCCTTTGGTATCCTAAAGGTAGTAATTTTGACCTTGTAGGATATGCTGATGCTGATTATGCAGGTTTCCTGGTTGACAGGAAAAGTACTTCAGGTATGGCTCACTTTTTGGGCTCCTGCCTTGTATCTTGGGCTACCAAGAAACAAAATTCAGTAGCCTTGTCTACTGCTGAGGCTGAATATGTGGCTGCAGCCTCTTGCTGTGCTCAGTTGCTGTGGATTAAGCAACAACTCCTGGACTTTGGTATAGATGTGGGATGCATTCCTATTTACTGTGATAACACTAGTGCTATTAGTATGACTAAGAACCCGGTTCATCACAAGAGAACTAAGCACATAGATGTTAGGCACCATTTCCTGAGGGATAATTATGAGAAGGGGATGATCTCAATTGAATTCTGTGCCACTGATCATCAAATTGCTGATATATTTACCAAAGCATTGAGTAGGGAGCATTATGAAAGAAACATGATTGAATTAGGGATGATTAAGATCACCTATAGAAAAAAAGGGGGAGAAAGCTTTGTGGCTAGAAATTTTAATTAGGTACTTAATCAGATTAATCATTGCTCAGCGCTATTTCTTTGTTGTCATACTCTTCTACCATGTATTAATATGATTCCCTAGTTGCTAATGATGTTTCTCTATTTGTGAATTGAGGCAAAATAAAGTTTTTTTTGGATGAACCTGGTTCGTCCATGCTGGTTTACATGACTGACAAGGTACGTTTTTTATCTCCATACATGTATTAATTCAAGTACAGTCATACATGAGTAGGACTCTATCCTTTTATGGTTCAGTTCAAATTCTTGTACTTACCCAAAATGAACCAGTTTCAAGAAGTTCCGTCTCATTAAATTAGCCTAGTTTTAGGGGGGGAAAGAAACGGTCTAATCAATGTTAAATCACTGACAGTCCTTAATTGATTAGTATCCTACTTGTGTTAATACTCGTCCGTTACAATTACCCCATCCACAAGTTATAAATAGGCCATCATTACCAATAGTGAATAGAGCTATAGACGAACCTTGTTCAAGTCATTCAACACTCAAATATCCACTGTCTTTTGCCCTTTCTTCTTTTTCTCTAAAAATTAACAATGTCGTCTGCTTCATCTGATTCTCAAAATCGTGACTACGATGAAGGAGTATATGAGTCTGATTCCCCACCGGTTTACAGTTATGAATCCTATGATACACCTGAAACCCCTGAATACCATGAGGCTCTTAGACCTACACCAAACCCTATTCCAGCCCCAAAACCCCGCCGTGTCAAGGTTCTTGCACGAAAATCTGTGGCTTCAGGGTCACGAGCAAAGTTCTTGGAAGATTTGTTACATGCTGAAGAAGAACCCAAACCTGATTCATCTAGTGAATCATTTAAATCAGCACAAGAGGATGTTGCACCTGGTTCGTCAAGTGCCGAGAAAGGTAATACTGATGTTACCTCTGTGTTAAATTCTGAAAATAGATTTGTGCTGGTTGGGTCTGTGGTGGATGTGGAAGTGCCAAGAAGGCCAAGAAAAACTGGGAAAATTAGTGAGAATGAGGGAGATGCAGGTGTGAGGGGTTCTGGGAAGGATGGTTCCACACTCAATATTTGTGGCCCCATTCCTGATAATCTTGAAGATGACGTCGTAGTTTTAGGGGGAACTAATGAAGTGGAGGATGATGCTGCTGCTGGATTAGAACATCTTATGAAGGAGATAGATGAACGTGTTTCTTCTGGGGAAGAAACCTTGGCTGAGAGACTTAAGAAACTAGGGGACTCATACAACCCCAAGAAGAGAAGGACTCCCAAGTCCATCAAGTCTAAGGCCTCAAACAAAAGGAAAACTACTGAGTCTGTTGGTGTACCTGTTCCAAGGGTACGAGCTACAAGAAATACTGTTCTTGAAGAAGAGGAAAAGATGGAAAAAGCTCTTCAAGAGAGCAAAAGAAAGAGAGTTGAGAAAGGGAAAGCGAAAGTAGGGGAGCCTGTTAAGGTTATTGCTGTTGATGAGATGTTGGACCTGGTCCAACGGAATGAAGAGGTTACTCCAGTGGTGGTCAAGACACCCAAGGTAAAATTGACTAAGACTTCCTCAAAGAAGTCAGCACCTATGTCTGCTACCACCATGGGTACATCTACAAGGACACGGTACAAGGTAAGGTCGAAAAAGAAAGTTCAGATTATTGAGAAAGATAATGATCCTGATTGGAGTGGAGATGATGAGAAGGAGGTTGGAGAAGTGTCGATGGACAAAGTTTCCATGTTTGGCAAACGACATATTTTGAAGGGAAAATTGCTGAAAGACCTGGAGAAGCCAGGTATGAGGTTTTTAGTGGATTTTCTGGCAGCTCAAGGCTGGAAGGACATGGTCCTTCGCTTGGAGGGCAGACTAGTCAGAAATGAGGTAGTGGAATTCATGGGGAATGCAACTGTGATTGGAGGAAGGGTTACATCATTGGTCAGGGGAGTTGAAGTCTCTTTTGACGCACAAGAACTGGGAGTCATTCTAGACATTCCATCTGAGGGATATGATGATTATACAAGGCAGAGATGGCCTTGCTTGGATGGAATGGCCTCAGCACTTACCATCACCAGATTCTTTTGTGACAATGAAGAAGAGCCTGAGCCCAGGGCAGTGTACAAAAGCGAGATGAAGCCTGAACACAAGTTGTTCTTTGAGTTTGTGATTAAATTTCTGCTGCCAAGACAAGAGCGCAGGCACATTGCCAACTATATGGATCTAACGCTCATGGAGTGCCTATATAGAGGCAAGCAGATCAATTGGCCATCTTTGATCATCCATCTTTTGGACAGGGTGGTAAATGGCACCAAGGCCCATGCGATTCCTTATGGATTTATACTTACTGCAGTTCTGGGTCATTTTGGAGTTCCCACAAAGAAGGCTGAAATGGATACTGCTAAGGATTTCTTTGGGAAGGACACTCTGCTGTCATGTGATTACACTGTTAGTGCCCCGACAAATGAACCTGGTTCATCTCAAAAGCAACCGGTCAACAACAAGGTCTGTACTCTGGTGCAAGAAAGTGAGCAAAAGGATTTGGAGATCCTTCGTTTGAAGACTCGCTTAGTTGAGGTAGAAGGTGAGCGTGATGCTCTTAAAGCTGAATTAGCCAAGGAGAAGGAGAAAAATGAGGGTGTCTTACACCAAATGTTGTCTCTTCTCCAAACCAAGAGTCCTGCTTCTTCTATACCACCCCAAACTTAGGAATTTCCAGAGCTAACCCCTCCTATCCTATCAAGTGCCCAGTTCGAGACTGTGTTTAGTTGTTTGTTTCAGTTTTTTATTCTGTCATACTCATGTTTTGATTGTCTTTGTTTTAATCTGTTTTGATGTTGATCAACCATGTTAATGAAATGAAAGCTTGGTGTTTTGACAAATGTCTCTATTTATGATTTAGCTTACATTTTTGGTTTCTTGTGTTGATTAATCATGTATGCACCTGCAGTTGCCTAAATTGGCCATGAGTAAGAATTAATCACTGGTAAGTATCATTTTGAAACTTTTCGATGATGCCAAAAGGGGGAAAATGTGCTCCAGTTATTGTTTCAATTTTTGAAATTTTTTTGAAGTGATATTTATAATCTAATGAACCTGGTTCTTGATGATTAATGCTCACAAAAATACAAAGTGTTGGATGTGTATACAGGTTAAATGCAAAGAGATTGTCATCATCAAAAAATGGGGAGTTTGTTGGACCATATCACTGAATGAGTTTTGAAGATTGACAACAGGTGTCCAATTGAACCAGGTCCATCATAGCACACACTTCTGACTGAAGCAGTTGGATCACAAATCGTACAAGTCTAGGAGATATTAGTGATTGCTAAATATCAAAGAACTAAGAGAATGTCTCCTAATACGAAAAGGTTGCAAATTGATAGAGAAGACAGAAGTTAATTTCAGCTAGGACAGGAATAGAGGAAGGAAGTTGAGTTACAATCAAACTTGTCTACCAAGGAAGAGTTGGATCAGAATTGTATCATGGACTCAACAAACGGACTCTATAAATAATCACAGTATTACTGCTGAAAGGGTGACGCATAAGTACAAAAGTGAATCAAGTTCTGAAGCAAAAGTTCCAAAGGTTTTGCAAGCAGAATTGTTGTGCGATACAAAGTCTACAGTTCAACTAGAAATAACAGTTTCATTGTTTGTATGCTAAGTCTAGTTGATTGTAGTAGGAGTTTAAATATTGTATCTTATCAGCTTTC
>ML243687.1:115919-129026 GCA_005239495.1 Nicotiana undulata
GGGGGGGGGGGGGGGGTGATTTGTGTGGTGACTAATTTTTAGAGTGCTGTCTTAGTAGAAGAACCTGGTTCTTCTCGGTGTTCCAACTTCTACTGGTGCAGAATAATAAATGCAGTAAAATAAAAACACAAAGATTTTTACATGGAAAATACCTGGCTCAAAAGGTGAAAAAACCACGACCTACTCCTCAGTAGGATTTTCACAAACTCTTCACTACAACTCTGAGCCAAACAACATTTACAAAATAAACTCTTTTGTAAACCTAGAACTAACTCTAATCCCTTTGTAGCAACCTAGCCTCTAGCTAATTGCGACAAGCTTCAAGTTAACTCTAACTTGAACAGTGTGTACCTATTACAATTGCTTCTAAGAAAGCTGAAAAGATACAATATTAAATCACCTACTACAACCAACTAGACTCAATAAACAAACAGATAAAACTGGTTCTTCTAGCTAGTCAGTAGCCTTTGTGTCGCACAAGGATTCTGCTTGCAAAATATCTCTGGGAATTTTGCTTTCAATTCTTGTTTTACTTCTGCCTTTGTGTGATCAAATCTTCAGTAGAAATACTTCAACATTATATAGCGCCAGTAGTTGAGATGTTCTTGTTTAGTTCTAACGCAACTCTTCTTTGGTGGAAGAGTTTGTATTAAACTCAACTTCCTTCCTTTGTTACCATCCTTGCTAAATTCAAACTCTAATCTCTTATCAATTTGCAACCTTTTCACTTTAGGAGACAATCTCTTAGTTCTCAGATAATTCATATAATATGTTATCTCCTACACATAGACTCTTTGCGTGCCAGTGAGTCTGTTTCACTATGACAGCCTGATGGACCTGGTTCAACTTGGTAGACATTTGTCAATCTTTAAAACCATGCAGTGACTTGGGTCAACAAAAACAATATTGATTTTAGAAGAAAACCATCATAACAGAGTTTAGAACACATAATGGGTAGGCATAATTTCACAAAGAAACAAATTGGCAAGGTTTGCAAAGTACAATTTTAAACAGGTTAAGTCAGAAGAAGACCTAATTATACTAAGTGTGCATGCTGACATTTTAGGACAACCTTGTTTAATCACAACAACATTTAGGCAATGTGTTAAGACAAACAGTCAGATTATCACATAATCCAAAGGGATGCAAGACATGTTAGGAAACAAGTTGGTAGGGCACATGAATTAAGCAATAATACAAATTTGTAAAGTTTAGGATTGATTAACTAATTTCATACTAGTAGTGTCCTAAGGATGCTAAGTTCAGAACAAGTTCAGGACCAACAAACAGTATGCATGAGACAAGTTAAAACATTAAGTTAACCTCTAAGAGGATTCATATTATTAAAAAAGAACCAATTAACAGTATCAATTATGGGCTAGATGAGAAACATAAAAGTGATAGAATCATGATCAAAATCTAAATATGATGGGTCAAACAACAAAGATTATGAAACATAGAGAATAAAATGACAAGGGATAGTGTCTTACCAGTTAGGCAGGAAAGCAAGAAAATACACCACAATAGTTAAGTCCAGAATTAATTGGCCTTGGCTTTCAGCTGGACAAGACCAGAAACAAATAAGCAAAGAATCAGAGTTACAAGCTAAGTTTCCAGTGAGAGTATTGAGAGTTCGAGTCTGCCTAAAGGGGAAAGCGGAAAGGGGAAAGGGGAAAGGGTTTAAATAGTGGTAAACATTAAACACACAGACAAGGAAAACAATCAATCAACCTCAAAAGAAAAGGAAAGATTAGCATGCGAAATTGATTCAGAATCAATTTAGGAGATGTCAAGCAACCCTAGTTTTAGGAAAACAAATATTACCAGAATATACACAAAAATAACAACATAAGATGAATATAGACCCAAATAGCACAAAACATCAGAGAGTCAAAATAATTTTGGTCCGATTTAAGAAAATCTGAAAACCCTAATTTTAGGGTAAGACAAATATTGACAAATACATAATAAAAGCATGCCATGGTAGAATATAGGACAGATATGGACATAATAATACTTATAATCAGAGAGTCGAACCTATTTTGGTCCGACTAAAAGAGACTTGAATACCCTAATTTTGGGTAAGTAAGAATCCACAAGAGATACACAAATATTCGTACTTACAAAGAACAAAATGATGAACACAGACGGAATAAACAACACGTTAAGGATTTGAAATTTTTTTGGTTCGATTCTTACAAGATCTGCTTGCCATATTAGGCAAGCAATTATATAAAAATATCGGGTTACCAGTAAGGAGGAGTGATCAATAAGGTAAAGGAATCACAGATTGATTCCATTTTGGGGTTGGAATCAGAGAGATTTGTAGGATGATGGTGCTAGGGTTTACAGAGGAGATGAGGGGGTTTGAGAGGATGTAGAGATGGAGGGGGGTTGGGATAATGAGGGTTAGGGTTTGGACGGGTAGGTTAACTAAAAAAGGGGGGAGTGATACGAGCTGTTGATCTTCAGAGATCAACGACTGTGATTAAAAGGGGATTGGGTCGATTCTGGAATGGGTTGGGGTTATGAATTGGGATTAAATGTTTGGGCCAAGGGTCTGGTAGGGGTTTTAGGCAATTGGGCTGGAGGGTTGGTCCGAAATTGAGAATTTTAGGGGCTAGGTTTTAAATACCCATTTTAACAAATGACTAATTTATAAAAAAAATAAATAAATTAATAGATAATAAAAATATCACTTGTGCATGAAAATGTTTTAAAATAATTAATTAACATTATAAAAATATAAAAAGTTATTTTCCGTATAAATAATCTAATTATGCACATATATGGGCTATTATTGCAAAAATATGCAATTTTAGCCTAAGGATGCGAATATAATAATAATAATAAATACATCAAAAAGTATTTAAAGCTTAATAAAGATATAGATGATGAAAATTGAATGATAAATCATCATAGAAATTATTTGTGATGCAATTAATAATTATTTATAATAAAATACAGGAATAAATTGATTAAAAGCCCTTAAAATCTATAGAAAATTATGGAAAATGCTTGTATATGTTTATAGATAAAATGATGGTGCATATGCATTTATTTTGAAAGTATATATATATATATATATATATATATATATATATTTGAGAAATATGAGAGAAAAATTGGGTATCAACAGCTGCCCCTCTTTACCCGGGCTATGGGGAAAGATGTAGATCGATCGCCCTAGATAGGAAGGATGAAAGAGTTGTCAGGTAAAGAAATGATGACCGATTTTGACTGAATGGGATGATTTGAAAGATATAGGCTGCACTTTGGCTTCTGAGCTGCCTACATATCCCTGATTTTACAGAATTCATGCCGCGTGTAGTTTTGGATCCAACGGTGGAATAAACCGATGGAGTTTTTGTAAGAACGAACAAAATATTCTGGACAGGGACAATATTTAGATTGTGAACGGATGTATCTGGGTACGGTTATGGATACTCAAATGGTTATCAAATGGGAGTGGGTAACGGACGGTGGTTGGTTACGCTTGAAATAATTTGAAGGATATGAACGTTGAATGGAAACCAGAGCGAAGATTGCTCCTGTTGGGACAACGGTTACCTTTCGGATCGCCTGAAAACTTTAAAACACAATATGTGCATATAGATTTTTGCAAATTTAAACATGATGCAAATTCCCTTTGGACCATGAAGGTTGTCTTTGGACGGTGAGGATGACTTCCTTATACCATGATGTCCCGGGCCATGAATTATATGGTAAGGGAATCGCAGGCCATGAAATGATGTTCTTGGTCAGTGAAGATGGTGCCTCCAAACGATGATGCCTTTGAATAATGATGTGCAAGATTGAGATATCCTCAGGCCATGGCATGGTGTCTTCTGGCTATGAGGATGATGCCTTCAGATTTTGAATGCCTTTGTACAGGTTGGCTATATATCAGCCCATGAGGTGTAGAGACATGATGCTAAAGGTAATAGTAAGACAAAGCTTAGTCTTGTGTAGAGTTTGGGGGCAGAGCTTAGCCCCAAGAGAAGAGAGTAATGCAAGGTTTAAAATAGAGCAATACTTATGCGGAGGGAGACAATGCTTAGTCTCATGCAAAGAGAAGGCAATTCTTAGACTTATGCAAATGGGAGGCAAGGCTTAGCCTCATGCGAGAATTGGGACAGGGCTTAGTCTCATGCAAAGAGAAGACACTACTTTGCCTTATGCAAGTAGAGAGGCAGAGCTTAGCCTCATGCAAGAATTGAGACATGGCTTAGTCTCATGCAAAGAGAAGGCAATGCATAGCCTTATGCAAATAGAGAGGCATAGCTTAGCCTCATGCAAGAATTGAGACATGGCTTATTCTCATGCAAAGAAAAGGCAATGCTTAGCCTTATGCAAGTAGAGAGGCAGGGCTTAGCCTCATGCAAGAATTGAGACAGGGCTTAGTCTCATGCAAAGAGAAGTCAATGCTTAGCCTTATGCAAGTAGAGAGGCAGGGCTTAGTCTCATGCAATAATTGAGACAGGGCTTAGTCTCATGCAAATATAAGGAAATGCTTAGCCTTATGCAAGTTGAGAGGCAAGGCTTAGCCTCATGTAAGAATTGAGACAGGGCTTAGTCTCATGCAAAGAGAAGGCAATGCTTAGCCTTATGCAAATAGAGAGGCAGGGCTTAGCCTCATGCAAGAATTGAGACAGGGCTTAGTCTCATGCAAAGAGAAGGCAATGCTTAGCCTTATGCAAATAGAGAGGCAGGGTTTAGCCTCATGCAACAATTGAGATAGAGCTTAGTCTCATGTAAAGAGAAGTCAATGCTTATCCTTATGCAAATAGAGAGGCAGGGCTTAGCCTCATGCAAGAATTGAGACATGGCTTATTCTCATGCAAAGAGAAGGCAATGCTTAGCCTTATGCAAATAGAGAGGCATGGCTTAGCCTCATGCAAGAATTGAGACATGGCTTATTCTCATGCAAAGAGAAGGCAATGCTTAGCCTTATGCAAATAGAGAGGCATGGCTTAGCCTCATGCAAGAATGTAAGAGTAAGAGTGAAGTATTCTTAGCTGGCAATGTGTTTGGTGTATAGCAATTGTGTTTCTGCGACGATGCTTATGATGATGACCTATTCCTGCATCCAAAGAAAACTTGTGAGTTTTGCGGGGGAGGTTGGTTCGTGCCCTTGCTTGCTCTGCTCTGCTCCACTATGCTCGGGGATCCTGTTCAAGTCACCAATGGGTATCACTTGGCTAAAAAGTAAAGTTTCTTTTCAAAAGTATGCGTGTATAGTTTTCAAAGACAAAGTAATATGCAAATTAGAAATCAGTTAGATGAACTAGTAACTGTGACATTATTAGAGACATTGCGACCTTATTTGCCATAGAATTTTGAGGGTCCTCCTCAAAATTCTTCCTCGATTAACTAAATGACCTTCCAGATGTTCCGTATGCTGTTGTTGGCTGAACTTGATTTGGAATTTGGAGGGTCCTCCTCAAAATTCTGCCCCAGTTTCTGATTGTGGGGAAAATTGAAATTTTATTGAATTGTGACCGAACCCACAGGGCTTCCTACGTATCCCCTCTTAAACGGGAATAAGGTCAAGCGTAGTTCAATTACATTATATGAATAGACATAGTTTACACATAATATCTTTTGACTGCATCTGAATTGATAGGCTTTGGCCAGATTTCTCCATCCTTTTCTGCGAGTATGAGTGCTCCTCCGGTCAATACTATGTGAACCATGGAAGGACCTTTCCAGTTGGGTGAGAACTTCCCTTTGGTTTCATCTTGATAATGGAAAGATACGTTTCAACACCAGCTGCCCCGATGTGAACTGTCTTGGTTTGACCCTTTTGTTGAAAGCTCTAGACATTTATTCCGATAAAGCTGACCATGACACACTACATTCATCCTTTTTTCATCTATGAGGGAAAGTTGCTCGTAGAGGCTCCTTATCCATTCCGCGTTATTGAGTTCACCTTCTTGTATGATCTTCAGAGAAGGAATTTCTACCTCCGCAGGGATGACAACTTCGGTACCATAAACCAACAAATAGGGAGTTGCCCCGGTTGATGTAGGGACTGTAGTACGGTATCCCAGTAAGGAAAATGGTAATTCCTCGTGCCATTGCTTGTGATTCTTTACCAATTTCCTTAGTATCTTCTTGATTTTCTTGTTGACAGCCTCCACGGATCCGTTCATTTGAGGCCTGTATGCTGTGGAATTCTTGTGCTTGATTTTGAAAGTTTCACACATGGGTTCAATTAGATCACTGTTGAGATTGGCGGCATTGTCAGTGATGATGGACTCTGGAACCCTGAACCGGCAGGCGATACGATACCTGACAAAATCTACGATGACATTTTTGGTTACAACTTTGTAGGACGCAGCTTCAACCCATTTAGTGAAGTAATTGATCGCCACCAAAATAAACATGTGCCCGTTTGAAGCAGTGGGTTAAATAGGACCTATGGAATCCTTCCCCAGGCAGTAAAAGGCTAAGGTGCTTTTGGTGCATTGAGTTCGTTTGGCGGCACCCCTATCATGTCTGTATGTATCTGGCATTGGTGGCATTTCTGGACATACCGTATGCAATCTGTTTCCATAGTCATCCAAAAGTATCCGGACCTAAGTATCTTCTTAGCTAAGACAAAGCCGTTCATATGTGGGCCGCGGGTTCCAGCATGTATTTCCTCGAGCAATTTGGAAGCCTCTTTGGCGTCGACATACCTTAACAGTCCTAGATTAGGAGTTCTTTTGTACAGAATTCCTCTTCTTTTGAAGAACTGATTGGACAATCTTCGAAGTGTTCATTTCTGAGTGTGGCTTGCAAGCTCTGGGTATTCTCCTTTTGCGAAATATTCCTTGATATCGTGGAACCATGGGTTTCCATCTGTTTATTCTTCAACGTGAGCATAGTACACCGGCTGATTATGGATTCTCACCGGAATGGGATCGATGAAATTCTTGTCTAGATGTTGTATCATGGATGATAGGGTGGACAATGCGTCTGCAAATTCATTCTGAATTCTGGGTACATGCCAGAATTCTATCTTTGTGAACCTCTTCTTCATCTCTTGTACATACGGTAGTATTCTAGTAGATACGACAGTATTTTGGTGTTTTTGGTAGCCCACTCTCCTTGTACCTGATGTACCAGCAGGTCTGAATCACCAATTACCAGCGGTTCCTGAACATTCATGTCGACAGCCAAATTGAGCCCTAATATACAGGCTTCATATTCTGTCATATTGTTGGTGCATGGAAATCTGAGCTTTGCGGATACCGGTAGTGCTGACCGATTTTCGATACCAAGACGGCTCCGATACCGACTCCTTTGAAATTTTCAGCTCCGTCGAAAAACATTCTCTAACCGTCGTAGGCTTCAACAATATCTTCTCCTATGAATGACACTTCTTCGTCAGGAAAATATGTTTTTAGGGGTTCATATTCTCCTTCTACAGGATTTTCAGCAAGATGATCTGCCAATGCTTGTCCTATGACTGCCTTCTGATTTACATAGATGATATCGAACTCACTCAACAATATTTTCCACTTGGCCAACTTCCCAGTAGGCATAGGCTTCTGAAAGATGTACTTCAGAGGATCCATCCTTGATATGAGGTATGTGGTATAGGCACAAAAGTAGTGCCTCAACTTCTGTGCTATCCATGTCAGAGCACTGCAAGTGCGTTCCAGTATAGAGTACCGTGCTTCATAAGGTGTGAAATTATTACTCAGGTAATATATGTCTTGCTCCTTTCTTCCCGTATCATCATATTGTCCCAAAACACAACTGAAAGCCCCATCTAACACAACGAGCTAGAGTAGTAGTGGTCTATCAGGTTCTGGAGGGACTAAGACCGGTGGCGTGGACATGTATTCCTTGATTTTGTCAAAAGCCTTCTGACAATCCTCAGTCTAGTTGCGACATCTTTCTTCAGCATTTTGAAAATCGGTTCACATATCACTATGGACTGTGCTATGAAACAACTGATGTAATTGAGGCGTCCCAAGAAACTCATCACGTCCTTCTTGTTCTTCGGTGGTGGTAATTATTGGATAGCTTTAACCTTTGACGGGTCTAAATCTATTCCTCGGCGGCTGACGATGAACCCCAACAATTTTTCGGCAGGAACCGTGAATGCACATTTTGCGGGATTCAGCTTTAGATTGTACTTTCGCAGTTGGTCAAAGAACATCCTCAAATCTTCTACGTGATATGTGGATTTCTTGGATTTGATGATAACATCATCAACATATACCTCGATTTCCTTATGTATCATATTATGGAAGATAGTTGTCATGGCCCTCATGTAGGTGTCCCCAACATTCTTTAGACCGAATGACATCACTTTGTAGCAGCATACCCCCATGGTGTAATGAAAGCTATTTTCTCTGTGCCCTCTTCATCCATCCAAATCTGATGATAACCCGCGAAGCAATATACAAAGGATTGGAGTTCATGCTTGGCGCAATTGTCAATCAGAATGTGTATATTTGGTAGTGGGGAATCGTCCTTGGGACTTGCTCTGTTTAAGTTCCGATAATCAACACACACCCTGACTTTCCCGTCTTTCTTCAGAACCGATACCATGTTGGCTAACTAGGTTGGGTACTCAACTACCCTGAGGACTTTGGCTTTGATCTGCTTGGTGACTTCCTCCTTGATATTTAAGCTCATGTCCGGTTTGAACTTTCTGAGTTACTGCTTCACTGGCAGACACATTGGATTTCTAATTAGCTTGTGAGCCACAATGGATGTGCTCAACCGTTTCATATCATCGTATGACCATATAAAGATATTCTCATATTCTTTCAGGAAACGAGTGTATTCTTATGTTGGTGGAGGTGTTGACTGATATGTTGGTAGGGGTGTTTGGTATGTGAGTGGAGAAGTTCGATATACCAACGGGGATTTGGGTCCCTGTGCAACCATTACCGTTCCTGCGTCTTTCTTCTTGGATATGTCACCAGACTGCAGGACCTTGTTCGTAGCCTGTAGTGTTTCAAAATTGGTGACCATTACGCTTTTAATCCCTTCTTCCATTCTCTCACCTAACTAGATGATGTCAGAGAATCTGTGGTTTTCAATCACAATCAGCCGCTCATAATATTGCGGGTCTTGTGCCAGGACAAAGAATTTATTCATTTATTCTTCATCCAAGGTAGGCATGACCTTAGCTTCTTCATATCTCCAACGAGTAGCATACTCGCGGAAAGTTTCCGTGGGCTTCTTCTTAAGATTCTGAATATAAAATACATCTGGAGCGTTCTCCATATTGAACCTGAACCGGTCCATGAAGTCTGATGCCATGTTCACCCAATTGGACCACTTCTTGGGGTCTTGGCTAATGTACCAAGATAAAGCATCCCCTGTGAGGCTCCTCATGAATAACTTCATGCGAATTTTTTCATCTCTTCCTACTCCAACCAATTTATCACAATAGGTATTCAGATGGACCCTAGGATCACCTGTATCGTCGAACATCTCAAACTTAGTAGGTTTGTAACCCTAGGGTAGTTCAACATCGGGTTGTATGCAGAGATCTTCATAGTTCATCCCTTCAACCCCCTTGATTCTTTCAACACCTTGAACTCAGTTAGTCAGCTTCTTGAGTTCTTCAGCCAAATTCTTGATAAGCATATCCTTCTCACTAGACTCAGGTGTGTAAGAAATGGGTTGGGTGGAGTGAGGTAGAGTCTTCACGTAGATGGGGTGGTTATGGTGGCCTGGAGCCTGGGTATAGAGGTGGTCATTTGTGGAGTTTTGTGGTTCAAGGATGATTAGTGGGGTGTTTCTCGGAGTATGGCAAGTGTTGCATTGTGGCGAAATAGTCAGATTTTTCGGTGGAGTTGTTTGGTGATGAGTTGTAGGAGGATTCTGTTTGTTTGGTGTGTTCTTAGGAGGTATGGGGTTTTGGGTGTTTGGATGGTTGACATCTGGGACACTGAGTGAGAAGGATAAATTCGCCAAATTCCGGACATGCTCAAGCTCTCCGTGGAGCTTCAACAACCTTTGCTCGAGTTGTGTCATAGCCTCATTCTGAACCTGAGTACCTTGACTTTCAGTAGCTTCTGTTTGTTCCACTGGCGTTGTGTTTTCTTTCCTGATATTGCTCAAATCTCCCATTTTTCCTTTGCCTTTTTCCCCTTAGGTGGACTAGGAGGAGGGCCCCTGGATCTTGTATAGTATGATGATGATGATGCCAGAATGCACGAACCGACCTTTGGGAGGGGAATAATCAAAAGAAAGAAAACAAAAACAAAAACAAAATGTAGCCAAGTCAGTGAGGGTTATGAAAAATATTGCAGTATTTAAAGACGTATTGCAGAAATATAAAAGCGTGTCCTAATTTGGGAGCCTCGTTGTGCCCAAGGTAGGCCTAGCGACAAGTTGATTTGGAGAACTTAGATGCCAAATGCCTCATTTCATTAATATAAATAGAAGAATCCAAAACGACACTAAAATAGTAAGCGGGAAATAAAGTCACTAAGGGCTATTGGCCTTATTACATTGATAAAAGCAAAAAAGAAAATCTATACTACTTGATCCCAGACGAACCTTCCCCATATTCGGCATCTTTTGATCCCATCAAACATATTCCCTAGCTCACGCAGTCCTAGCAGTAGGTATGCTCTGGCCAGATGCCCTCCTTCATTTCCCTCAGCTTTCTAACAGTCTTCGACCCTTTTGATGATTTTACCTTCTAGCTCTACTAAGCCCCGCTCCAAGTATTCCAGTTTTTTGTTAGAATGGATGGCCATGTCTTTCCATTCCTCGATCAACCTTTTGTTGGTTTCATGTATTCCTCCGTGCTCGTTCTCAGACTCGTGGACCCTCTTGCGCATCTTATTGTACTTGACCTGAGCCTCGACACTCTCGTCTATGATTCTGTGGCCTCGACTAATCCCTGGCTGATTAATCCATCCAAGTCGTCTTCTAACCACGTCGGATAGAAGGGTGCACATCCTGCGTGGTACCTGTCTAGTTCAATTGTGTTCTTCTCCATTATGATTTTACAGTGCCACATGTGTTGGGCTTCGAACTTGTAGGGAATATCATCATCTTGGAAATCAGCTCGGAAATGGCTCAGCTTGTCGACCCTTGGAACAACTTGATTTTTGCCTTCTTGTCTCATGACTCGAAGAGGAACATAAGGATATATCCCCTCAACCCAATTAGCACTAGGTGTGGTGAATCTCTGGACCTGACGATGAATTCGTCCGTTGGGAACCACTCGAACGTCCACTGTACCTGCTCCTCAGTGAGATTATCAAAGAATTCTACCCACTCCTTGGTAGTCTCTGGCTGGGCAAACCGGTCGGGAATATATGTCATCCGCTTGGGGTGATGGAAGGCAATGTGATCGTTCCTCGTCCTTCGCGGAAGTTCTTGGTGGTATTGGCTCTTTTGGAGATGTTCTAAGAGCCATAGTTGTAGTAACATATTGTGTACCTCGAAGTGCTTAGCTCCTCTTTGACAGCGTTCCAGAGCTCGGTAAATGTCTTCTATGATCATTGGGACAATGTTGAAGGCTTGCCCATCAATCCCCTCTATCAAAGCCTTGGTTACCATGGCTAGCCTAGTGTGGATCCTTTCCTTCTTTGTTGGAAATACTATCAATCCCAGAAAACATACAATGAATACGAACACCCTACGGTGGATATGTCCCAAAGATGTAATGGCAAATTCGTCGTGATAGGTAGGGTACGATTTGTTGTGACTGTACCTTTTATATAAGTACTCAAAGGGCATGTATGACTGTTCCAAACACTTTAACTCAGCGTTCTTCTTCAGACCCATCATTTGCAGAAAGCCCTTGCCTGTGCGGTTTTCAGGTATTAGCAACCCAGGGGTTTCCCAGTCAAACCCAACTAATCCTCTTATTTCTTCTAGCAGTGGTGTCATCTCAATGTTCCCAAAATGGAACACAGCTCTTTCATTATCCCAAAATAAGGTGGAATTTGGACAAGGCTGTCTTAAAGGGTTATTGTGCGGACAACACATTAACCCCGCTAGGTTTGACCATGATGCATGTACAGTATAATAGAGTAAGGTTTCTACGGGGTTTTAGACTGGTACCCTTGAGCAAACAACTCAAGGGGTAATTCACGGAATCATCGACTGCACCGCTGATCGACTGGTTTTACCGCAATTGAGCCTTTCCAAATTTAAAGGTGATAAAATAGGAAGAGTGAAACCACTCATCAAGCGTTGCTATAGGATTTTTATTGGCGCGAGTGGGGTATGATGTTGAGCATGATTATGCAATAATAAAATAAGAAATAAAGGCATGTTGACATGTATTTTCACGTTATGAAAGCGATACATACAACAATTGTAATTTAAAAGCGATTACAAAGGGAAACAAAGAAACATGTCAGTTTTGCTTTTGAGAAAGACTAAATACTTGAAAGAAATAAACAATTAATTGCACATAAAGGGAAGGGTAAAATGTCACGATCCAAAACTGGTCCAGGTCGTGATGGTGCCCAACGGCGAGGTTAGGCAAGCCAACGAACAACAATAACAATGAAAGTGCGGAATACAATAACAACATGGGGTAAGGCCGTAGAAACAAGCTGAACCACAGCTAGGCCCAATACATATACAACCCCGATAACTACAACAAGTGTGTTCCAGGACTAGTGTCACAGTGTCAACGGGCGGCTACATAGATACAACAACTGAAATATACATATACAAAAATATACAAGCCGCAGTCTGGAACAAAAGACTGAGCAAAATGAAACTAGAAGGCTCCAGAGGTGCTGTCAGGATAACGCCAAGAAGACAGCTCACCGGATGGAGTGACATCGCGATCATTATCTATCAACAGGAGGACGACCAGACGGACCAGCCTCAAGACCTGCACAATCAAGTGCAGAAAAAGAAAGAAAGTGCAGCATGAGTACATATAAACAAAGATGTACCCAATGAGTATCCCGTCTAAACTCGTAAAGAGTAGTGACGAGAGGTAGAATACATACTCACTAAGGTCCAATACCTAATGAAATAAAATACATGCTGAGCAATAAATCATGTGAGGAAGTACATCAAGTATAAGAACGTGTAAGCAACAATCAATAACTGATCTCAACCATAGTCTTCCTTTGTAAGCTATTCATAGTTATATTACTTGTTCTCTTT
>ML243688.1:0-62879 GCA_005239495.1 Nicotiana undulata
CTAGGGTTGAGAAGATGAGCCATCTTCGAGCAGACTTCCAGGATGACGACAGCCCTCACAAGTACCAATCCCAGCATTTGTGGCACACAAGATTGTGCTTGAGAAAGACACCATCGAGCCAGACAGGTATCATGCCGGTTATACTCCTTTCTATCGAGGACTGCAAAAAGGCTGAAGGAGCCGAAGGAGGATATCTATCCAGGACCTACTTACTGCTGGGACTTCGCGAGTTGGGAAAGCTGATCGAAGGGAGCAGGAATGCCGAATCTGGGGAAGGTCCTTCTGAGACCAAGTAGATAGGGGTGTCTTTTATTTTGTCTCCTTTGATGTAATAAGGCCATTGGCCAATAATGACTTTTATTTTTCGCGTATTTGGAGTCGTTTTGAGATTTGTCTATTTTTTATCATCAATAAAATGAGGCATTTAGCATTTCAAGTTCTCCAAATTAATTTGTCGCTAGGCCTACCTCGGGCACAAAGAGGTTCCCCAACTTAGGATGCGTTTTACATTTTTGCATTACGTGTTTAAATTACCACAATATTCTTTATAATCCTCACTGACTTCGTTACCTTTTGTTTTTCCTTTATTTATTATTCCCCTCCCCAAAGGTTAGTTCGTGCATTCTGGCATCATCAGTCTATCGCACAAGATCCAAGGGCCCTTCTCCTACTCCTCCTCCTAGTCCTCCCAGGGGCAAAGACAAAAACAAAAGTAAGATGGAAGAATCCAGCAGCACCAGACAAGAGAATAGGGTTGAACGGGTAGAGGCCACTGACGGCCAGGGTATTCAGGTTTTGCATGAGAACATGTCACCACTAGAACAAAAGTTGCTGAAATTTCAAAAAGAACTTCATCAAGTCCGGAATCTGGCCAATCTGTCTTTTTCCCTCAATGTCCCTGACGTCACCCCTACACCTCCACAGAATATCCCAAAACAGCCAAATCACCCTGCACTTCATCGTCACGCCACTCCCCCAAAGAACCAAACTCTCCCAACACACTGCAACACTTGCCACAACACTCCACCTCCACCCCGGGGACCTCAGACTCACACAAAAGATCACATCCTTGCCTACAACAATCCCATCTACGTGGAGACTGTGAATCACTCCACCCCACCTATCACACATACATCTGAGTCCGATGAGAAGGACCTGCTTATCAAGAATCTGGCTGAGGAACATAGGAAGCTGACTAGCCGAGTCCAGGGTGTTGAAGGAGTCAAGAGGATCGAAGGTTTGAACTATGAAGATCTCTGCATACAGCCTGATGTCGAACTGCCCGAGGGGTACAAACCTCCAAAGTTCGAGATGTTCGACGGTACTGGTGATCCAAGGGTCCACCTGAGGACCTACTGTGACAAATTGGTTAGCGTAGGAAAAGACGAAAGAATCTGCATGAAGCTATTTATGAGGAGTTTGAAAGGAGATGCACTATCTTGGTATATCAGCCAAGACCCCAAGAAGTGGTCCAACTAGGTAGGTATGGCAACAGACTTCATGGACAGGTTTAGATTCAACACAAAGAACGCACATGTGTTCTATATCCAGAACTTGAGGAAGAAACCCACAGAAACCTTTCGCGAGTATGCTACTCGTTGGAGGTCAGAAGATGCCAAAGTCAGGCCTGCTTTAGAGGAAGAACAGATGAACAAATTCTTTGTTTGGGCTCAGGACCCGCAATACTATGAATGGTTGATGATGGTTGAGGGTCAAAAGTTCTCCGACATTATCAGATTGGGAGAGCGGATTGAAGAAGGTATCAAGAATGGTATGGTTACTAACTTTGAAGCTTTACAGGCCACTAATAAAGCTTTGCAGTCCGGTGGTGTGTCCAGAAAGAAGGATGTGGGAGTCGTGATGGTTGCACAACAAGCCAAATCCCCGCCTAAATACCAGGTCTATCCCGCACCTCCATTCACATATCAACCCGCTCCAAATTACCAAGCACCCTCACCTTCATACCAAACTCCACCACCCACGTACCAAGCTCCACCACCCACATATCAACCCACTTCACCCAAATACTCCCAACCCGCTCCCGTCTACAACACCTATAACTCACAACCATCTCGCTACCAGTCGCCCCCTACCCGTCAAAACTTCCCTTAGGCCTCGCCCTAACTTTGATCGTCGCCCTCCACAATACACCACCATAGCCGAGCCCGTTGACCAGCTGTATGAAAAGCTCAAAGCTGCTGGTTATGTCACACCTATCCCTGCTGTCACCCCTAAGAACCTTTCTCAGTGGGTTAACCCGAACAAATCCTGTGCATACCATTCTGGCATGAAAGGACACACCATCGATGAATACCGCTCTCTGAAGGATAAGATACAGACCCTTATTGATAACAAGATTATTGTGGCCAAGGAATCCGCTCCGAACGTCTGTAACAATCCTTTACCAGACCATAATGGCGGAGGTATCCATATGATTGAGATAGAAGATGATTGGGATCCCGAGGGGTCAATCGGGTTGATCGCAGAAGGCGATGACCCAAAGAAACCTACAATTACTCTCAACCCTATCATAGTCCAGATTCAACCATCTGAGAATGCTGAGGTGAATATGTCTATCCTACTTGAGTTTGAAGCAGCACCGCCTACAAAGGCGAAGGCACCAGTGCCAATTGAGGTTGATTTCGGGTCTCCGGAAAATGCACCTGCACCCTTCGAGGTTGCAGTCTTTCCGCCCAAAGCCCGTGTGCCATTTGAAGTAAGGATAGTCGCACCAGTCCCGGTGGCGATGTCAACCACGCCACCTTCTATTCAAATGCTATCCCTTGGGATTATACGGCTGAGGCGAGAAGGAAAAGTAAAAGCAGGTCTGAAGAAGCCATCACAACACAGGGTATGACAAGAACTGGTAGAGTCTATACCCCTGAGCATCTGGCCGAGTCAAGAAAGCAGGCTTCCAACCGGCCTCCCCTCATTGAGACAGGTTCAGATGATCTTTGGAGGAAAATACAGGCTAAAGAATATTCGGTCATCGACCAACTGAACAAGACACCAGCACAGATATCCATTCTCTCTCTGCTGCTAGACTCTGAGACACACAGAAGCGCTTTGCTGAAAGTGTTGAGTGAAGCCTATGTACCGAACAACATCACTAGCGGGGAAATGGCCAACATGGTAGGCCAAGTACTGGAAAGCCTCAAAATCACTTTTCACGAAGACGAGTTGCCACCTGAGGGATTAGGACATAACAAGGCTTTGTACATCACCGTGCAATGCGAAGATTATTTCATAACCAGGATTCTTGTTGACGGAGGGTCCAGTCTTAACATATGTCCGCTGATAAAACTCAAGAAGTTAGGTAAGGGACTACATGAGATAAAGGATGGAGCGATCAACGTGAAAGCCTTCGACGGTTCTCAAAGGTCTACCATGGGAGAGATCAGTCTATTCTTACAGATGGGACCAACCTGGTTCGAGGTAGACTTTCAGGTGATAGATATCCCGGCATCTTACAATTTGCTGTTAAGGCGTCCATGGATCCATGCCGCTGGGGCTGTGGCCTCAACGCTGCATCAGGCAGTGAAGTTCGAGTGGAACCATCAGGAGGTAATCATTCACGGCGATGGTAGCAACCCTATCTATATCCGTCAGACTATTCGTCTGATCAATGGAAGAAGAAAGCTGGGTGGAGAAACCTACCACCATATCGAGCGGGTCAATGCTGTCGACAAGGACAAATGGTGGGATAGCAAGATTGCAAGTATGATGAATTGGCGAGGGTATGAGCCTGGTAAGGGACTCGGCAAGAACCTTCAGGGGATCCCCAAACCCATCAAGCTCAAGAAACACGGTACCACTTTTGGTCTGGGGTATGAGTATACATGGGAAGAATTCAAAAGTTGGTCGCCCCCATGGAGCGGTCACTATTACCCCTTGGAGCAGCCAATACCTCATTTGGAGCAGACGTTCCAGCAGGATGATATCATCTATGGGTCCGATGAAGAAGAAGCACTGGCGGCAATGAGGATCTTGTTTCTAGACGACGGGGACATGGACTGCTATGTTGTTTTCGAGGAGGAGGGGAGGAAGGCCCTTCCATACAGGCAGTGAGCAAGGGAACATATCTCAGGAACTGTTCTGTCCAGACGACCAAAGCCCGCCGAGCCTCGGGGTAGCAAGGCTAATAAACAAGCACTATTTACTGTTTATTAAATGAATTTATTTCCTTTTCTGCATTTTCAATTCTTGCAATAAGATCTTCAATGTTCAAAACAATTATTCGTTTTATCAAAGCATTTCCAATTTCCTTATGAATCTCATATTTATTTGCTACTGTTTTCTCCCATTACTTTATCTATACAGCATTACTATTACTTATCTTGATGAACCGATGACTGTGACGTGCAATGAGACAACGCAGCAAACGGACATTGATTTACAGGAAGATGATATACCCGACGAGATTGTCAAGGAAATTGAGAACTTTGAGAACAGACCTAAGTCCAACCTGGATGAGACTGAAGTTATCAATCTGGGCAATTCAGAGAACGTCAAGGAAACACGCATCAGCATTCATTTGTCGCCATTAGAAAAGAAGGAATACATAGAGTTTTAGAAGGAGTATGGGGACATATTCGCCTGGTCGTATGATGACATGACTGGTCTAAGTACATCTATTGTGGCTCACAAACTGTCTACCAATCCAATGTGTCCACCGGTAAAGCAAAAGCTCAGAAAGTTCAAACCCGACATGAGTTTGAAAATCAAAGAAGAAGTTACCAAGTAGATCAACGCCAAAGTTCTCCGGGTAGTTGAGTACCCGACATTGTTATCTAACATTGTACCTGTGTCGAAGAAGGACGGGAAGGTCAGAGTCTGTGTCGATTATCGGGATCTCAACCGGTCCAGTCTGAAAGACGACTTCCCTTTGCCAAATATACACATTCTGATTGACAACTGCGCCAAACATGAGTTACAGTCATTCATAGATTGCTTCACTGGTTATCATCAAATTTGGATGGATGAAGAAGATGCTGAGAAAACGGCGTTCATTACGCCATGAGGAATATACTGTTACAAGATGATGCCATTCGGCCTGAAGAATGTAGGGGACACCTACATGAGGTCTATGACCACCATATTCCACGACATGATTCACAAAGAGATTTAGGTATATGTGGACGACGTCATTATCAAATCAAAGAAAGTTGCTGATCACATGGAAGATTTGAGGAAGTTCTTCAACAGGTTGAGAAAATACAATTTGAAGTTGAACCCTACGAAGTGTGCATTCGGAGTTCCTGCTGGGAAATTACTGGGGTTCATTTTAAGCCATTGGGGAATAGAATTGGATCCATCCAAAGTCAAAGCCATTCAGGAATTTCCACCACCGAAGAACAAGAAGGATGTTATGAGTTTCCTAGGGAGACTTAATTACATCAGTAGATTCATATCACAATCTACAGTCATTTGTGAACCGATCTTCAAGATGCTAAAACTGAACTACGCCTGACCTGATTCCCGTTTAAGAGGCGATACGTAGGCAACCGTATGGGTTCGGTCATGTAACGACCCGACCGGTTTTTTTGAGATCCAGCGCGTCGTTCAGCAGTTGGGAGTCATGAACAGCTTCATTTTGGGTATTGTGACTTGTGTGTATGGTCAGAGTTGAAATTCAGGAGGTTCGGAGTTAAATTGAAAGGAAAATTCTCATTTTAGAAGCCTTAAGTTGAAGAAAATGAGTAAGACTAGAATTTTGAGTAAACGACCTCGGAATCAGGATCCTAAGGTTCCAACAGGTTCGTATGATGATTTTGGACTTGGGCGTATGTCCGGATCGAGATTTGGATAACCCGGGAGCGTTTCGGTGTATATTGTGGAAGTCGGTATTTTTGAAGAAATTTCCTAAGTTTGGATTGAAGCGCATTTCAATGATATTAATGTACGTTTGGGATTCCGAGTTTGGGAATAGCTTCGTATGGTGATTCTAGAGTTGGGAGCGCGATCGGAAGTGAATTCGGATGTCCGGAGGTCATTTTGAAGTCATTTGGCTAAAGATAGAAATCTGAAGGTTTTTGAGAAGTATGACCGAGAGTTTGACTTTATGATATCGGGGTCGGATTCTAATTCTGAAAGTTGGATCAGGTCCGTAATATTGAATATGACTTGTGTGCAAAATTTGGGGTCAATCGGACGTGATTTGATAGGTTTCGGCATCAGATGTAGAAGTTTGAAATTTCAAAGTTCATAAAGTTTGAATTTTAGTGTGATTCGAGATTTCGGCGTTGTTTGATGTGATTTGAGGCCTCGAGCGAGTTTGTATCATGTTTTGGGACATGTTGGTATAATTGGTTAAGGTCCCGAGGGCCTCGGGTGGATTTTGGAAGGTTAACGGGATGAATTTCGGACAAAAAATTGCAGAAAATTCTGCTGCATTTTTGGACAGCAAATTGTGCGTCGAAGAGTATATATAATAATATATAAGCAATATGAAAATTTGCAAAATATGAAAGTTGTAGATCTTGAAGTCTAGTTTTCATAACATTAAACCATTTGTCATTTGGAGTTTTGTGCATAAAGTTATGACCGATTGAAGATGGCTGGTGGGGCAGTTTCACCAGAATTTTCTGATGCGTGGAGCCGACTTTAGAAGCTCATATCTCGGAATATATAAAGAGTTATATGGTGTACAACCTATCAAATTAAAGATCGTCGAGTCTTGTTTTTAAATCTTCAAACCGTTTGTTATTTGGATATTTCTACAAGAAGTTATGGGTATTTTAACAGAAGGTGTTCAACAAGGAAATTTTAATAGGATGTACAACCTGTGAGCACAAGTGCAAGGTACAACTCGATGAAGCATGGGCAGATTCTTTAAACACGAATTTTGGCCATTTCTTTCATTTCTTTCATTTGGCTTGGATGATTTTGGAGAGCATTTCAAAGGGGATTTCATCAAGCATCAAAGGTAAGTTGTTTCTACTTATTTTCAAGTTAAATACAAGATTTATTACATAGATTGGATATGAGAAATTGGGAAAAATGTGGGGAAATTGCAAGAAAACCTAGAATTGATAAAATTTGATTTTAACCATGAATTTGAGCATGAAAATTGTAACAAATTGTATATTTGAGTTAGTAAAGTTATGGGTAGAATTTATCTTTGAGAAATTTCGGAATCCGGGCACGTGGGCCTGAGGGCATTTTGGTCAATTCACGAGCAGAGTTGGGTAATTATATAATCTGATTTTTTAGCAAATATTAGAGTATATTTTCATTGGTTTGTCGTTGTTTGGTTAGTTTGGGGGCGTTGTGCATCCATTGGAGTCGTCGGAAGGGCTTAGAAGCCGGTTATGGAACTTCGGAGCGAGGTGAGTCTCCTTTCCAACCTTGTAAGGGGGAAATGTCCCCATAGGTTCCTTATTGATATGTATACATGTTGTGGGGTCCACGTGCGTACCAAGTGACGAGAGTTCGTACGTGGAGACTATATTGCTATGTCGGGTAGCTTTAGGACTCACAAGCATGCCTCTATGTGACCTATTTGTACCTTTGTATGTGTTATGAGTTGTCATTACTGTTGCGGTGATATGGAAAAGTGAAACATTATGATTTAAATCCCAGTTGACTATCCGTGGTATTGGCATAGTCCTGTTGAGTTCACTGTTGAGTTGGTACACATATGTACTCATATATACGCACTTGTTATCGAGTCAGCACACGAGTCGCAGGTATGATTCGCGATCGTGGGAAGCTTTATAGTAATGGTATATAATTGAGTCAGCACACGAGTCGCAGGTATGATACGCGACCGTGGGGAGATGATACATCAGTATAATCGAGTCAGCACTCGAGTCGCAGATATGATTCGCGATCGAGGGGATCTTTACGACTATTTAGTGTTTATATATTTCCGTACGACTCCGGTCGGTTGTCTTGTCCTGGTATGTGTATGATCACTTGAGTTCTGAGTCACTTATAACTGGATTGTCAGGTATTGGTTAAGAGGAGATTTTGGTACTTTGTTGTTCATTTTTCAGTTATTATCTGGATTACGTTATTTGCTATGTACTTGTTGTTTACTGTCTCACATGCCTATTGATTTAGCCATATCTCGTCATATATTATATTGCTGGACCTTAGTGAGTATCTAGTCGACCTCTCGTCACTACTCCTTCGAGTTTAGACGGGATACTCACTGGGTACATATATGTATATGTACTCATACTACACTTTCTGTGCATTTTGTTGCACAGGTACCTTTATAGTACAGTGATCGATTTGGGGACTTATACAGGCTGCATTCACCCAGAGGTGTTCCACAGCTGCCGGAGTCTCTCTTCTGTGTACTTACATTTTATATTTATTGCCTTTGTCCAATTCGTTTTTCGGACAAGCGTTGTATAATTGTATAAATTCTTAGCAATTGCTCATGGACTTGTGTCACCGGGTTATTTCTTTTTTTGTATTAAGTTGGTTTCTTGCCGTATTTAAATTACGAAATTTGTTTATTTAATAATGAAGATGCAAGAAGAGGCTTCGATTCTAAAATGTTAAACAGGAAAGTATTCCAACTGATTAAGGGGTCGGCTTGCCTGACAGTGGTGTCCGACGCCATCACAACCCATAGGTTTTGGGTCGTGACAGGTCACATTCTAATAAAAATTTCATTTCCCCCACGAATGGAAACTGGGGCAGAATTTTGAGGAGGGACCTCAAAATTCCGGAGCAAGTCCAGCCCAAGCGTCGAACGGGCAGCAGCCAGAAGCATTCACCCATCAAACTGGGGCAGAATTTTGAGGAGGACCCTCAAAATTCCGTAGCAATAGAGGTTGCAATGTCTTGAACCGCGTCGTGGTCGTCGGTTCATCCAAAGAAAATTATTTTAAATTTTACGTTATATTTGTATAAAACCATGCATATTTATTTCTCGAAATAGCTTGTTTAGCAACACTACCCCTGTGATACAAACAAAGTTATCATTATCAAGCAAAAAAGGCCAAGCCGGCGGGGATACAAACTAACGTTCCCTTTACACAACTCACGATTTTTCTTTGGATGCAGGCACAAAGATGGACAAAGCCCAAAACATATTATCCTCCCAAAGGACGTATATTTCTCAAAGACACCCATCGCACATACCAACATTTAGCATCAACGCAAACAACACTTCATTCACAATAATCATATCGCCGCAATTCATCACCAGCTAAGAACTCTTACTGTCATTTTATTCCCTGCATAAGGCTACTATTCTGCCTTCCAAGGTTCCACGCTACCTCCCTCTACATTTTTATTTTCTGCATTGCATAAGGCTATTATTCTGCCTTCCGAGGTTCTACGCTACCTCCCTTTGCATTTTTATTTCCTGCATTGCATAAGGCTACTATTCTGCCTTCCGAGGTTCTACGCTACCTCCCTCTGCATTTTTATTTCCTGCATTGCATAAGGCTACTATTCTGCCTTCCGAGGTTCCACGCTACCTCCCTCTGCATTTTATCTCCTGCATTGCATAAGGCTATTGTTCTGCCTTCCGAGGTTCCACGCTACCTCCCTCTCTGCATTTTTATTTCCTGCATTATAAGGCTACCATTCTGCCTTCTGAGGTTCCATTCTACCTCTCATTTACTTTTCAAAGCAACCACTTTTCATGTCGTTACTTATTTTTGCTTCCTTTCGGGCTAAGCTCTGCCCTTTCTAAATTTCGCAAGACTAAGCTCTGTCTTGTTAGCATCATGCTACTGCATTTTTCATGGGCTGAAATATCGCCAACTTGTCCAAGGGCGTCATCGTTCAGAGGCACCATCTTCATGGCCCGAGAACATCATTTCATGGCCTGAGGATCTCTTTATTCAACTTGCATATCATTATTCAAAGGCATCATGGTTCGGAGGCACCATCCTCATGGCCCGAGAACATCATTTCATAGCCTGCGAATCCCGCATCAAGCGATTCATGGCCCAGGACATCATGGTCTAAGGACATCATCCTCAATCGTCCAAAGACAGCATTCATAGTCCAACGGGAACTTGCATCATGTTTAAATTTCGCACAATATTGCTTGTTATCTATTTGCAGGAATCTGGCTAGGGACAGCCAGCCAGGAAGAAAGTGGACCGCTTCAGTTCTCCTAACCGCCCCATAAGCCATTTTGTTCACCTTACCTTGCACCTGGCGTACGTTCTTGTAAAGCGTCACCGGTATACTTCACCGATGATTCCGGAACTACATACGGCCTGATTCCTGTAAAACCAGGGATATGTAGGCAGCTCGAAAGCCAGGGCGCGGCCTAAATCTTTCATATCATTTCCACTCGGTCAAAATTGGCCATCATATCTTTACCCGACAACTCTTTCATCCTTCCCAGGTAAAGAGGAGCAGCTGTTGATACCCAATTTTTTTTCAAATTATTTTTCAAACTTGCATATAAGCTTTCAAAATCACTATTTAAAATAATGAGTATTTTTCCCTATTTTTCCTATTTTATTAAATTATTTTCATGTTTATTCAATATTTCATATTTAAATAATTATTCATAAATTATGTTATAAATAACTTCAAAATGTTTCACAGCACGGTATGCCATTTTAATCATTTTTTGTCTATTAGGATTCAATTATTTCACAAATTAGCCAATGAGGTATCCTTTAATTCTAATTACAGTAATTTTGCAATTTATAGCCCAATTGGATACTTTATGTTATTTTAATTCAAAAATTATTCAACTTTTTTTTATATTTAATATTATTTAATTACCTTAATTTCATTTATTTAAACTCAATCTCATTTTTTGTATAATCATTGGCTGTTTATTTAATTATTTATCTATCTTTTGGGTATTTAATATCTAGCCACTTTTATTTAAAATCTAGCTTATTTAAATAAATACCCAACCCAAACCAATCAAATACCCAGCCCAACCTTTTATTAACCCGGCCCAGTCCCAATTTAATCTGAGTCGTTGATCAAATCAGATCAACGACCCAGATTACACCTTCCTAAAATATCTCTAACCAACCCCCTCCCCTCCGTCTCATTCCTTCGAGACAGTTCCTCTCTCTATCTCTCTCTACGACTCCCTAGAAGTCTCTTGGACTTCATCTTCTCTGATGGGGTTCTGGTCGTCTGCTCCGGTGGATTCTCACGGGAACCTTGATTCTCTATCATCTCTTGGTCATCTACCCACCTTAACCGATCCAGTGATACCTTAGGGTCCTCAGATGAACCTGGAGCGGTTCACTCACCTCCCTTTGGGTCTCTTGCCATTTTCCGGCCACCCCCCGGCCATTTGAGTAAGTTTGCAGTCTCTCCAGCCTAAATCGAGGCCATTAATGAGGTTTGCCCTCTTCTCTGGGTTCCACGAAACCCTAGCCTTCTGTATTTTGGGGGTTTTCTTTTAAGATCCGTTTTATATCTATAATGTTATGAAGTTTCTTCATGTTTTTCTCCGGAAAATTTCGTTTTAACAATTTCAAAAACTAGGGTTTCTATACCCTGTTCTCAAAACAGTATTCCCTTTTGATTTTAGTCATCTATGCTATGTTTAAGCGATTATCTCATGATTTCGTGTTATCTGAACTGTTATTAATGAAACCTTAGTGTTCTGGGTTGGTCTTTACTATTCGACTATGTGCATTCATGTGTTCTCTGTAACTCTGGCTTTGATTCACTGTTATGACCTCTTCTTGTTGATTTCTATGAGTATCTCTTTGTGTTGACATGTGACTGCTGTCTAAACGTCTAATAGGTCCAGCCTTTACCTTACTAGTTTCTGCCTATTGATTTTATACTGACTTTTGTGTAAAAATCCCGAGCTTGTGATGTTTTCCTTAAATACATAATCTTGTGTATTCCCTCTGTAATTCTGTACTAATTTTGAATTCTTTCCATATTCATGTGATTGCTTTCCTTAAGTATCTTGGATTCCCTGTGATTGCAATTGAATCCGAGATCCCCTCAATTGATTTTCAAACTGATACCCTAGTTTTACTTTATAAATACACGGTTAGTTCAACTTTCCTTAATTACGCACTATGTATTTGACTTTATTTGTGCACTATGTGATTTCCTTGTCCTAATTTGAGAGAATCGGTCCTATTGGACTGATTTCTTTGCCTTATTTCATCTTGACTATACCGTTTGAACTAGACTCTTTAATTCAAGGAGTCCACTTGTCTTATTGGTATTGATTGATTGTTATTGCCATAATTTGCCTATGCACTACTTGTTTGCAAAAACTATATAAAGACCATGTCTTCTTTCTTTAACAGACACTCTTGACTGACACTTACACTGATAACACACACTGATATTAGAAATCACTGATCACATTGTTCTAAACTTTTTCTGTGTTTTCATACCCATCCCTTCTTGCTCTTTGCATCTATTACTAGCTACTCAGTCGGCTTAAAGCCAAGACTGAGCAATCTCTATTTGATCTTGTGTTTCTGCATACTACTATCCTGCTTTTGCTCTCCCATTCTGCATACTACTGCTCTACTACTGCCCTCTTTGTTCTGCCTACTGCTATTGTTGTGCTATCTCTTGCACTTTGCTATTCATTACTCGACTGGTATGTTTCTGATTTAGTTTATAGCATCTATACACAATATGCTCCAGTTCTTGTTTAGTTACTTATTGTTCCTTATGTGTTTTATCTTATGGTTCTATTGCCTACCATGTAATTAACATGACTATGTGATTTCCTTTCCCTTTGCTATTCTGCTTTCCCATGTGATTAATCAGTATGCCCCTACTACTTTTCCTTTTCTCTTAGTCTAATATGTCTCATGCTTCTTCTATGATTCTTTGTGAGACTTATATAACTTGTATGCTTGTTTATTTATGGGTTAATGTTTCTCACCTTAACCCGACCCTTGCTACATGCTTTCATCCATGTGTAACTTCCCATGTTATGAATTTGCACCCTTCCCATGCTACCTGAATGCTATATGGTCCTAAACCTAATATGTGACTTTATTAATCTAGGATGTTTGTGGCAACTATGTGACAACTATGTGACAACCATGTGATAACTATGAGAATCTGTAACCTTACTCTACTGCTCACGTCTAAATTACTTGTCCCCAACTCCCTTACCCTTGTTTGTGTTTGCTCTTTCATGGGTTCTTTTACCTGCTGGCTGCAATTGTATTGCTTCTCTCTTTAATAAACTGTTTTACCCAAAGTCCTTCATCACTTTCTGAAATCACCTTTTCAAAATTGTTATCTCAATTACTCTTTTCAAACTCAAACTCTCTTTTAAAATCCAAGCACTTCCCACTACTCTTAGATTCTAGGTTCTGCCCCCTTCGTGTGAGCATTGCCTTGGGGACCTTGAGTACCCATTGAACTTTGACACACAAGGCTGGCACTCTACACTGCACTTTCTCATCCTTGGCTAGAGTACCTGGGTGTGAAGCCCTGTCCAGGATCTTCTGAGGTCCTGGGAGATTATGACACACTTGGGTTGAAAGTCCATGGCGCATGGCAAATGGATCTGGTATTTGGGCCTACTGTTAGGCTCTCTATAGTATAGCTTCTTGATTTTCTTATTCAGTTGTGTAATTCATGCAATACTGGTCTGTAATAATTATTTGTAAAATAACTCTGGGGCTGGATAGTGAAAAGGGTGGGAGTATGTAGGCCTATTGTAGTTTTGGGTAGAAAACATGCCTCATGATTTATTTTTACTTGTGTGTGCAATAGAGATCCTGCCTAGTACATGTTCGTATCACGTTTATGCATGCATCCCATCATCTCCATTTTCACTTAGGGATCCATGTTAGATATTAACCACTGCTTCACTAATGCGGTTCAAATAACTATAAGTAGCGATTTTTAAAATACTGTTTCTGCATGCATAACTTTCATATAGATATCTTGTTCTTAGGTGCATTATCATTATTTGCATTAGAAACCATGTATCTTAGGATTTACTTTCAGCATGTCTGTATTTAAAGTTTGTGCTAAGTACCGTATTGAACGCCTAGAAAGTATGTGCTAGGTTCACTAATTAAATAAAAAATTGAATTTCGATATCGTTCGTGTAGTTAATAATCTTGCTGAAAATCTGTTTCAACAGTTCAAAAAATGTTTTTTGTGCTCTTTTCCAAAGTTTAAAACTGGTTGCATCTTCACCCTGCTATCTTTGAATTCTTAGATAGCATGCATATAGGACTTGCATCATCTCATTACCTGTTTATTAAAACCAAGTTTAAAGACCTGCATTCCACTGATTTTTATAAAATAGTAATCAACATATATTCAGACGCCTAGGCAAACCTTAGGCCCAACGTTTGCTCAAAATCAGAAACTACTTTTGTACACTGCCTATAAACTGCATCAGTTTTAAAAATCAGTCATGCATTCTTTTCTGAAACTCATTAAATCCTGCTGTTTTCTACTGTCTTCACACCTAGAATTCCTGCTTAGGTTCTGAATCTGAGACCTTTGTTGTGTTTGAGACGTGCTATTTACATGCCTTACTTGGGGAGGGGTATTTGAGCCATATGTTTGTTATGTGTATCCCATATGTGTAAGTCCTAACTGTTTTTCTTACTTGTCGCTTAGAGTTTATCCTTTAAAACTTAAGGGTCAGCCCAGTACTCACCTTGTAGGAATAGTAGTCCTAAATATCCTCCAGGACTGGTAGGATGGGACGGGTAATGGCACGTAATAAGATTTCGTGACCAACACACGCGTTTCTAAATACCTTTGCGGGGTGGGAAGGGTAAAATACGGATATGATGACTGGTGCGCTAATACCACGTGTAGCTCTGACTATCGGGTATTGCATTGATGTGATCCGTATTACTTCAAACCTAGGATAATTCTCTCAAATGTTTTACCCTAATTTTTTTTTCCAAAACCTTTAATAAAGATTTTATACTTGTTTGAAATCCCCGTTTACATGTGCCTTGTTTGCTATTTGTTTACCGTCCAATTTCACCAAAACTACTTGGCTGGGACCCACAATTGTGGATCTTGAGGGGTGCCTAACACCTTTCCCTTAGGATAACTTCAAGCTCTTACCCAATCTCTGGTAATCCAAGCTAGTTTATGAGATAATTATTCTAGGTGCCCTAACGCACTATAAAATCGTTAGGTGGCGACTCTTCCTTAAACCTTTTCCTTTAAGGAGTTGTCCAGAATGTCATGAAACCCGATATCCACGTACCTAACCCGTGCGAGGAAAAAGGGGGGAGCGACACGAGGTCGTCCCCACCAAATAAGAAAATATAACAAGAAAAGGTAAATGAAAAATCCTAAACTAACCTATATTATGAATTCTCCAATTCTTGTCATGGCCTCCAGAATATTTACAAAATACTTTGAGGCATTCCCCAGTTAATATATATTTACAAGGTCCTCGAGGCATTCCCCAGATATAAAATCAACTAACGAGGACAACCCCTTACCTCAAAAATAACTAAAACACAAACAGCCTAGAGATTTACCTACCCGACTGTTGTCGGCCTAATATGCTCCTAGCGACTTTAAGCAAACAAGATAAAATCAAACATATTGCTCATGGACTAAATCTGCTTTCATTTAGTATTACCCAAACCCCATGGCCATATGACTTTTTAACAGTTCATTCACCTGCCTAATGAGAAATTCAACATTAATAACAAATAAATTAACCTAAAAGTCCTAAGCATCGATTAATATCTAAAACAAGATAACTAAGCAAAGAGTTTCATCAATCAAATTCAATACCAGTTAAAGAAAATATGAAATTTCAAGCAAAGAGGTACGAGTGGACCTTAGAGCGACAAAATATTTTTGAGAATTTGATTGTCAATCTCCAATCAAATGTACATCGGACCTTGAAGGAAAATCAGAAACAAAATCAATTCAACAAACTCGACCACAACGAACCTCGAACTGGTAACCAAAAACAGCGAACTCCCAAACCTCAAGCAAATACCATGATTGTCGAAACCAAAACCGAAATAAATAAACAAAGAAACAGAAGCTCTGTTATATATATATATATATATATATATATATATATATATATATATATATATATATATATATATATATATATATATATATATATTAAAAAAATCTGTTTTGTGCTCTTCTTTTTCTTTTTCTTTTTCTTTTTCTTTTTCTTTTTCTTTCTTTTTTTGTTTTTGTTTTCTTGGTTTTCTGTTCCTGTTCGCGCACGTGTGGTCGCCGATTTCTGGCGGGCTGCTATGGAAGGGGTGGCGCACGACAGTAATAGATAAAGAGAGGGAGAGAGACGAGGGAGAGAGATACAGTAGCAGCGCCGGTGGCTGTCTCAGGCGACGGGGAGGGGAGTAAGGCTGGTGGCGGCTGCTGAAGTTTTAGGGAGATGGGGTTCTAGGGTTCCGCCATTTTTCTGGTGGTGTAGGGGTGTTGGAGCTCTGGTTTTCGGCGGCTGGATGGAAGGGAGAGTGAATAAGGCGGCGGCGGCTGGTGTTGGTAGTGGGGATGAAAAAGACGGGTTGATACTCGTTTTCCGGCGAGTAGGGGGTCTGAGAGTTGTGGTGGCCGTTTTGGAAAGAGTAAGTCGGCGGAGGCTGGTGTTTTTGTGTGTCTTCCGGCGACGGTGGACGGTGGTGATGGTCAGGAGATGAGTGAGGGTCTATTTTTTTTGGTTATCCAGAAGAACAGGGTGGTCTTGGTTGTAAGGGGGTTGGGCGGCGGAATGTTTTTGTAGGTGAGGGGGAGGGTCGCGTGCAGGTGTTAGGGTTTTTTGTTTCCTCCTAGTGTATTATTAGCTGAAGATTTTTTGAAGAAGAAGATAATCTTAGATTTTTTCTTGGGCTTTTAAAATTGGGCCAAAGACTAAAAGTGGGCCTTACAGCCCAAAAACTCACTCTTCCTTCTAAAAAATGATACAAAATTTATAATATAAACATATAAAATTAATTAAAATAAAAAATACTATATTGTGAAACTATTTTGGTATCTTTTCAAGATTATATAAAAATAAAAATCCTAGTAAAATAGTATGACTACAAAACATTAATGAAATTGTTTTTGTAATTTTTGTTTTTTTTGTGATAAAAATAAAGTAAAAGAGTTTAAACTAGTTAAAATAACGATAATAGGCCTAAACTAAATATTTAAATGCTAAAATGTATAAAATTTGGGGAGGGTCAAAAATTACGTGTCTACAGTTCCTCCATGATTCTAGGATGAAAACCTAAGATAAAAACATGAATCCAACTCTAGCAATCCCGGGGTGCTTGCCAGATCGTAGTTCTTCATCTTGTGGTTGTATTGGAGGTTTCTTCAAAGGTAAGTAACCTCATATTTCGTGTTGTTCTTTATGATAAAGCTATGAATCAGTCCCTACTTCATATATATTAGAGTTTCAAGGAGAAATACAAGTGTTTATGTACCAACTTGAACACAAAAGTTGATTCAAGAAGAGTAAAACTCCTATAGTGTTGTGGTGTGATTGAGGGTTGTTGTGAGATACACCAGCTGAGGATTTCAGGTAAGTAAATCATGTTCTTGGTTGTGCTTAAGGTCAATCATGTTTTGGTTGAGTTGTTTGAGTACAAATCAACAAGATAGCAATTGAGATGGCATAAGGAATCGTTATCTTTTTTTTTTTTGTGGGCTGTGTTGAGGCTATATATATGATTTGTTGTGGATGAAAATTATAATAAATAGTTTTATGATATTTTGTCTGCTGTTGTGAATCTCATATTTGTGCTAATTCAGTGGATTGAAGAAGATAACATGAAAAATAAGAGGTTGACGATAAAGGTTAAGGTGTTAGGCGTGTGGACTATATTTGAAGATTATGCTTATGATGTTTTGGGTTGAAAATGATATGATAACCATAAGTATAATGTTTTAGATGTTGTAGGTAGATTCATGGAAAAGGAATTGGATTCAAACAATATTTTGTTAATCGTAAATTGAGCTTGCCGCTCAAAATGGTTGTTGAACTAATCGGAGAGCTTATTGTGAATTATATTGTTGTTGTTTGGGTTGTTTGGGTTGTTTGGGTTGTTTGGTGATTTTTGGTAACATATGGGATGTAGTAATAATAGGGGAGGTGCTGTCCATTTTTTGTAGAATATTGGTTTCCAAATATGATAGTTACAACACTTATATGATGACGATGAAGTCGGTTTACTCATTATAGACGTAAGGAGATCATATTGAGCTTGCTTGACGATTGGTTAGAAGATGTCAAAGGTATATTAAGGCACTTCTTTCTTTATTTTGTCATGATCTAAAATGAAATGAAAATAAATTATACGCTATTTCATAACAAATCTACTCCTAGCAACTAAGGTTGCCCGTGTTGTTCTTTCCTTATAAAAGTATTCTAAGCAAGTATGTATGATCCTTGAATCGTATTGAGGTTCATATTAATGGTTTGGATGTCCATAAGGTTAATTGAAGGTGTGACAACCTTACGTTACTCCGAAAGGTTTAGAACGTGATTCCATAAGTCTAGCATGCATTACATATATATGTATCTATTTTACTCTACCGAGCCGCACTATAGTCGGTCGGGTACGACACCTACTGTGAAACCACTGATCATTTGAGTTTTACCGAGCTCCACGTGGTTGGGTACATTCTACTGAGCCTTATGATGGTCGGGTACATTTTTACCGAGTCCTCTTCGAGGCCGGGTACTATATGATGATGATGATGCCTATAGAGGCGTATGTTTTAAAGAGATTATGTATATGTATGTATCATGCATTTCATGTCAGTATCTCTCAGAGGCACTCAGATGCTACAAGTTGTATCTCTTATATCTCTCTTTATATTATTGTTCTTATTTATATTTCTTATCCTTACATACTCAGTACTTTATTCGTACTAACGTCCCTTTTTCCTAGGGAAACTACGTTTCATGCCTGCAGGTCCCGATAGATAGGTTGACAGTCCTCCTAGTAGGTTATCAGCTCAGCGGAAGGTGTTGGTGTACTCCACTTTCTCTGGAGTTGCCTATTTGGTCAATATGATTTGTACATGTATTGTTTGGTATGGCGGGGCCCTGTCTCGACCTTTATGATGTTTATGTACTCTTAGAGGCTTGTAGAAAGATGTCAGGTATATGGATACTTGTATGTCCTTGTTGGCCTATGTTTGAGTTTACAAATGATCCTGTCGGCTTTATAGGCCCATATGTCACTTGTATAAGTTTCGATATCATGTTAGGTTGTCCCATGTCTAGCATTTCCTTATGTTTTATTCTGGTTGTGTCATTATGACCCTTTTATTCCATTTACCCATTATAGTACGATAAGAAAGATATGTTATGTTGGTACTCGGTTGAGTAAAGTACCGGGTGCCCGTCGCAACCCTCCGATTTGGGTCGTGACAATGACGAGCTTCACAATCAAAGTTCAATTGTTGTGATTACAACATAGAAAAAGTAGGCATGCTTTCAAGTTTGACAATTTAAGCCAAAAGAGTTCATTCATGTCAAGTTCAACTAAAATAGAAAATAATATCTCTCAGAAATTTCAAGACAGTGATATATGACAGCTGAAGTGCAACAAAATTGAAAGTCTAAAGCAGCCTCACAGAGCAACAGTCACTCAGCCCTCCCATTCACTCCAACCTCAAAATCACTCATTCCTCACAGTCACTCATTCCTCTCAATCACTCAACACTCGGCACTGGACACTTGCACTCAGTAGGTACCTGCGCTCACAGGGGGTGTGTACAGACTCCGGAGAGGCTCCTTCAGCCCAAGCGCTATAACAAGCCATCATGAAAAACATCCTCACAATCTGACCCTCGACCTCACTCAGTCATCAACCTCTCAAGTCACTAGACCTCGCAAAATTCATGAAAAACAACCCAAACAGAGATGATATAATGTATCGACAAGGAACAATCGATATTGAGATATGATATGCAAACAAACTGTGATTTGTAGTTCAATTTCTGTAAAACTGCATGTACACAACCTTTGTGGGTCCTACAATGTCAACACATAATCTGAACATGATTTGCAGTTCAATTTCTCTAATACGTGGAAAATGTATGGATAACATCAGATTATTCAACTACACGGTTCCATGGACTTGACCAAGTCACAATTCCTACGGTGCATGCCCACACGCCCGTCACCTAGCATTTACGTCACTCAAACCCAATCACATAACACATAATCCGGGATTGCATACCCTCATAACCAAATTTAGAACTGTTATGTACCTCAATCCGAGAAAATATCTACTCCAACACACCCTTGCCTCGCGATCGGCCTCTGAATGCCTCTAATATGACCACAAACAATTCAATCTAATCAATACAGGCTAAAAGAATCAACTCAATAAGAAAATGCTAAGCTATTTAGCAAAAGTCAAAAATCAACTCAAAAGCCGGTGCCGGGGCCCACGCATCAAAACTCAACAAAAGTCACAAAATCTGAAAGCCCATTCAACCACGAGTCCAACCATATCAAATTTATCAAAATCTGACACCAAATCGTCACCCAAATCCCCAAATCAAACTCTTTAAATCCCTAGCCTCAAACTCCAAATTTACACCTTAAATACACATCAACTGGGTGGGAAAATCAATGCGGAAGCAAGATTATTGATAAAAATTGAGCACAAGGTACTTAACTCAAGAATCCCCTCGAAAACCTTCTCAAGAATCGCCCAAACTCGTTCATGAAATGTTTGAAATGAAGCCAAAATCGCGAGCCCTTATTTTAGTAATCTGCCCAACACTTCCTCTTTTGCAGGAACTTAACCGCTTCTGTGGATTCGTGAAGCGACCTCTCACCTGCATTTGCGGCTCTTTCAGCTCCTGTGGTCCCTCACTCCCCTTCTGTGGACTCGCTTCTGCAAGCATCCAAGCCACTTCTGCAATTCAAGCTCCCATGTCATATTTCGCTTATGCGGTCCTTTTGCCGCATCTAAGACCACGCAGGTGCGGTAATACCCTTGCACCTGCGACCAATGCACACCCTCCTCCAAAACAGCATCTGCACATCACAGCCCGCACATGTGAGCTCGCACCTATGATCAAATATCTACAGGTGCGGTTACACCAGCTGAGGTCCAACTTCAGCAATCTCACAACTTTAACTTTTGATCCGTTAACCATACAGAATCAACCCGAGGCCCCCGGGACCTCAACAAAACTTACCAAAAAGTCCTAAAACCTCGTACAAACTAGGTCGAGCCCTTAAATCACATCAAACAACTTCAAAAACACAAATCATACCCCAATTCAAGCCTATTGAAGCTAAGGAAATTCAATTTCTACAAACGACGCCAAAACCTATCAAATCACATATGATTGACCCCAAATTTTGCACACAAGTCACAAATGACATTACGGACCTAAACCAACTTCCAGAATCGATACCCAACCCCGATATCAAAAAGTCCACTCACGATCAAACTTCCCAAAAAAATCAAGTCTTCGTCATTTCAAGCCTAATTCCTCTACGGATCTCCAAATCAAAATCCGTACACACTCCTAAATCCAAGATCACCCAACAGCGCTAACGGGACCATCAAAACTCCATTACAGAGTCGTTTACACACAAGTCAATATCCGGTCAACCATTTCAACTTAAGCTTTCAACCATGAGACTAAGTGTCTCATTACATTCTTAAATCTCTCCGAACCCGAACCAACTACCCCAGCAAGTCACATAATAGCTATAAAGTACAAAATGAGCAGTAATTTGGAAAACAGGGCTACTACTCTCAAAACGACAGGCCGGATTGTTATAATGTTGGCTTCTTCTATTAGTGGACCATTTGTTTAATTAGTATTAACTATTGATGTTCAGTCGTATAAGATTCTATTTGATTCTCTTATTTCATATTTCGAAACCTATTATATATGGATTTATGAATACTTGTGTCTACGGGTGTCCATTGGTTGGCGTCATCAATTAAAGTAGAATTAACAAAAGATAATTTTTGTGTAATTATTCTTGCTTTTACGTAAAGTTGAGAGTTTCAAAAGAAAAATCAATCGTTATAGGTTGATGCAGGTACATTGGATGCTTGCCGTTATTTTCCTGAAACAAAGCTAATTAAGTAGATAGATTGGCATCATTTGCTTCCTTTTTTCTGGTTTGAAGAAAGAGGGTTGGAGGAGCAATAAAGGGGAAAAGTTGGTTAGAGTGAAACACCATATAAATAAGGACATAATTCCCTCTATTCTTATCATAAGAATATAAAAATAAATCAATATATGTTTTATTTTTCTTTTGTGCAAACATGACCTATCTCTGGAGAATGACGGAAAAAGAATCGGTCAAATCATGTACAATTTGCAAAGGTGAAATAAGAAAGTTCTTCAACTAGATATAAAGAAATAAGTTATAGAGGTAATTAAATTATTTTTAATGTATGTTGCATTTTTCAATCTTACGGTAAAAGCATAAACAAGGTATGAGATCCAAAAATTTATTTTGACTTCTTTAATTTTTGTTTTCTCAATTTTTTGAAATTTTTCATAGTTAATTTCTTGCATATCCACCCTGATAAGGGTTGAGAGAAAGAGCAGTATAATAGAAAAATTACCATTTTACTTCCTAGGGTTGAGATGAGACGATATCTCTGAAAAACGATTAGCTTTCTCATTCAAGTAAAGAGTTGTACCAGATAAAGTGTGACGACGATTAACTTCATTTCTTATGTTTGGCTTGGAGCATATGGGAAAGGTGCAGCGATTGATTTCGATTTTGGCAACAGTCACACTTCTCACCTAGGGTGAGAACTCTTCTGTCATTTGATATAGTGTAGATCTCATCATAAAACTTAAAAATAGTATTCATCATATGCGTCCCTCCTGCACTACTGTGACATGTTAATTTTGGAAGAATCCATCAGAAGCTTTGGATTTTCTAAGCAAATATTAGTTTATTTTTTCTCTCTTTCTATGGTTGTTCTTCCACTTATCTTTGTTGGCTCCTTTGAAGGTCTCAGGTGGATTCTTAATCTTCTTCTTCTTCCTCTTTCTTTTTTATTCACTATTCTTTCTGTTTTACGTTTATTCTACGCTATTTGTTGTTGATACACTTTTTGGTTTTCAACAGTGACTTTTCAGTTTCCTCACTATAGAGAAAATAGGGAGGTTGATATCTCTTTTGATTTTCTTCTATTTGTCAGTCGTGCATTTGTTGATTTAAAGTAGTAGGCATTTCCTATTAGCAGATTCTGCTAATCAGGCAACTATTACATGACTTACGACTTTTTGCTTTTTAGGAAGAGAATGTTTTGGTACAAATATAATATTTTGGATAGTTGTTGATGCAAAAGTTGTAAAAGCAAAAAATAATGGACTTTACCAGTTTGTAGCTTATTTGTAGATGGGGTTTTGTAGGAACTCAACGTATGTATAAAAGGATCTGTATTTATTTTTCTCATTTCATAGTCTCTCATGCCTTTTACTTTTGGTTTGATTTTTTTAATTTCTTCCATATGGTTATTCTTTGTTTCTCTTGTTTCAAGACAATATTATAAACATCTTGAGCTTTTTGATAGTTTCTTCTTGATTTTTACATGTATGCCTGTAACTAGTCTCAACGATCGAGGCAATGATTATGCTAATTTGCTAATCTGGGTAAGAAGTTGATTCGGAATAGAGATAATCAAACATGTATATGTCTTATCTTGGCAAACCTGGATGATATGTGATTTGAGGCTTTTCTGTAACTTGCAATAGGTTTTTATTTCAGCCATGACGTGGTCCTGATCTTTGCCTCATTAGAAAACGTAGGTCTAACATATCGTAATTGGTCCTTCTAGACATTCATTGTTTGATGAAAACTATTTTTATTCTTCTTAACTCAGCTCATATAAAGGCATAAATGGAAAATAAAAATTACTACTTATTTATTTTAATTTATTTGGTTGTGCAGTAAACCAATAATATCTTTCTGGAAGAATTAACAATATTTTGCTCTTTCTATGTCTCTAGCTTTGGAACATGCACGTTCTTTTTATCGATTTTTGTTGCTGAATATTTGTGATTCATTTTATTGGAATGTAACGGTTTTAATTTTTAATTTTACATATTTTTTATTGGTATAAGTTTCGCAAGATAAGGAGAAAACACTTCCTTAAATGCAAGAGGTAATTATGCACTCATTTTTTTTCTAATGTTATATGCTTAATTATAATGTAAAATGGTTGTGATTTTATGTTCGTTACACTGTGTGTTTAAACTTGAAACTTGTCAGTACAAAAATATATTTGGCCTTTACTGCATGAATATAGAAGTTTGAAATACGCATCTATATTTATGAAGCAAGAAAATATAGCCCGTTGAATTAAATCAGGCGCTTCTTGGGAGGCAACCCATTTTTCCTTTTTCTTTTTCTTTTCTTCTTTTGTAGATAGGTGTTATTTTATGCTAACTGGATTTGAAGTGTGTTGCTGGAATAAGTGTTCTTTACATAAACTGCGCACAGAAAATTAGCTAAGTGTGGAAAACGTGCGGACGACACATGTATGCAGACAATTTTGAATGCTACAGCAGAAGGCAATTGCGGCCGCACAATTTTTGTGCGGACCACACAAATTAGAATGGGAAAATGCACACTCTCTGAAGTTTGGTCTATCAGAGAATTGGCCAATCTGTTTTCGCACATCGAATTATGCGGTCCGCAGCAAAAATCTGCAATCGCACCACAAATTGTGCGGACTGCAGATCAACAAAGGCTATTGAGCCTTCAGGTAACAGAGTGCGGGCTACAGAAGGAATTCTGCGGCCGCACTCCTCCTTTGTTTCCCAAGTCTGCCACACGCCATCCACATCTGTGATCATTTAGTTGCACTCCTTCATAATTCACAATAAGTGACCAATTTGCTTTTTTATCTTGGTCCAAAATTAGTACCCATTTATATAATCAAGAAAAAATTTAATTTATTTTTTCAAAATTGCCTTTATGTACGTATCCCTAAAAAGTCATCTACTCCTCAAATTTGAGAAGAGAAGTAAGTGCTACTATAACTATGGTGCAACATTTAATGAAGGGTAGTTTAGTCACACTAACTATTTTTGTCTAGAATTTAGTATTTCTTCAATGGGTGTGAACAAAGTAAATTGATTACTTATTGTGGACCGAACGGAGTATCTATAATTTCTCTTAGAATTTGTTTAATTGATAATTTGTTTGGTAGTTTTAGGCAATTTGTCAATAAATTACAATTTTACTACCATGTGAGAGTTAAGTTGTGTTGGTCAACTACTAGTTGCTTTATGGGGACTGGGTAAATTGATTTTCATGCTTAATTGTTAATACCGTGTTGAATCTGTGCAAAAACTTGAACCTAGAATCTGATCGAGTTGGTTTTGAAATATGCGGTCGCACAAGAAATTGTGCGATCCACAGAGTTGAGATCTAGGGTCCTTGGTCAAGTAAATTCTGCAGCCGCACTTGAAATTGTGCAGACCGAAGAAATTCCACTGCAGCCGCAGATTAGGCCAATCTCTATCATCAGAGAGTTGGCACTTTTGGAAAATCTAATGTGCGGCCGCAAAGAGAAATGTGTGGACCGCACTTTAATTCTGCGGTCGCACTCAAAAATTATGCAGACTACAGTTCTATCTCTGCGGACACAATTCCAAATTGTGCGGTCCGCACAACCCAGTCTGCGGCGGCACTTGCAATTGTGCGGACCGCACTTCCCCACCCTGCACTGATGTTCTACACTGCGATATATTGTCTGTGTGCAATTGAATTATAACTGACTTTTGTTATTGCTTGTTACAGAAAATGGTTAGATCTCGTGGCCGCGGTGACACTTCAAAGGGAGGGGTGAACCTTCCAGAGGTAGGGGCAAAAGCACTTTACACCACGCCCTCCAAAAGATAATCACTAAGAAAGCTACTATAGGCCGAGGAAGACAACCCGAGCCCTCTGAATCTAGTTCTTATGCCCCATATCGGGAAGCATCAGAGGGTGACTTAGTGCTAGAGCAGCCTGTTGTCCAATCACAGCCACAACAGCCATAGGGAAGGTATCAACTTCGAGACGAGCCTTCCTCCTCACATAGCACTTACGAGGGTTCAGAGAGAGAAAGTCAGGCTTCAAAGCCCTATGCTACACATGTCCCTGAGGCACCAGCAGCTGTTATTGATGATATTCCGGATGATGATCGAGGGGGTGATACTACAGTTGCCGGCCATGAGAGGTCGAAGAAGAAAGAGGTATAGGAGGACCGTTTTGTGAGTCCAGCTGCCTTCACCAGCTTTCGTGGGTGGTGGCCGATGAGATCGCTCACTCTCAAGCGAAAGTTCCTACTTCAAGACCTTGACAAGTACAATCCAGAAGTGTTGAGACATTTTCGAGAGAGAAGAGGGTGGATGTGGTTCACCCAGTCAGTTGTGGATGCCAAGGAATATTTGGTCTGCGAGTTCTATGCCAATGTGGCACATATTAAGAAAGGAACCATAGTTGCAAAAGTGATAAATCTGAAGGTGCGCTTCGACCAACATACACTGAACTCCTACTTGGGGTTTGAGGATGTTAAGTCGGTACAATACTTGGAGAAGCTGGCGATGGGTGATGCAGCTCGCCCATGGCTAGCTGAGCTTATTGCAACCCCGGGGCCACCACCACCATGGATCACTGCAGGGGTTCCTATTCAACGAAAACTCAGTGCAACGTGTGAAATGACTTAGTCAAGAAACACTCTAAATTTCTAGGCGACGGGATGGCAGACCTTCGTATGCAACAGACTAGACCCGTGCCAGAATGAGACAAACTTACCTATTTTACGGGTCGTTCTAGTCGCCTCTATTATGGCCGGGTACCCGATCAATGTGGGTATCGTGATGTCGGCCAACATGTCACTGGTCGCCAGGCAGGCTGATACGTCCTACTTGTATCCCAACACCCTCACTGAGTACCTTACAGATGCACAAGTAGAGCCCAGGGATTTTGACACGAAGGTTCGGGCAAAGAAGCCCTTCTCTTAGTATTCTCTGATGGATCCGAAGAACCCGAAGAGAAAGGGTCATCCGACTACTACCGTAGGCCAATCTGATGAGCCTTCGGTGGTAGCTGCAGAGTCAGCATATATGCCCTTCACTTCAGCAGATCCTTCTGCCAGTGCAGCTGCCATGCCTCCACCTTCAGCCTTAATGCCTCCCTCCTCGGTTTTGAAGTTGGTGCCTATGCTTTCTACTCCATTATATGCGTTACGAATCTCCCAGACTTTGGCGAGCCTCAACAACTGCATGCAGACAGCTACTGCAAAGTTGTCTGACATATCCGGTCATGTTGCATCACAATCATCTATGTTGGTACCCCAGATTCCTCCCATAGTCGAAGAAACTTTAAAGAATATCCTGACAACCAGAACACTATCATGACCACTCTGGTACATCATGGATCAGTGATTCAAAAATTGGCCAAGGAAGTGAAGAATATGCGGAAGTCACAAGCATCGAATAAGTCAGTGGACAAGCTCCGGCGACAGGTCACCAAGCTTGCAATAACTGGAGACACTCTTTTTGACATGTTGATAGACCCGCACCACCCAGGACCAGACCCCACAGCACCTGCCACAGAAGCTGGCCAGTCTGAGGAGCCAGACCTTACTGCTGACACTGCCGAGGCATTCCGTCAGCGTTCACCAACCCATCCACTCCCGGACTTGAGGATGATGATATCTAATTGGAGACTGAGGTCGGTGCCACTGCTGGAGACACAGAGATGGTCGCTGAGCCATAGGGAGTTTTCTTCACTCTCACCCTTCTTTTACTCTTATTTTGTTAAGCATTGGGTGCAATGCTTGTTTTTATTCGAGATGTGGAGTTTCTTTGATATTTTGATGATTCTTATTCTGTATTTTGATAATTGTGACACATTTGGCCTGTAATTAACTTATTACTATTTTCTTCTTCTTTCTCATTATGTATATATTCTCTCTTATCCCTCATTATGTATATTGGTTTAGCTTTTAATAGCTTTTTTCCTTTATTAGCTTCTTTATCTTTATGTTTGTCTTCTTTTTGAATTAGTAGCTTCCTTTTGATTTAATAGCTTCTTTTTATGTTTTAGTGGATAATAAGCCTTTGGTTTTCTTAATGCCACGGTTCTTTCCAAATGTGATTTTTTGTGTGAACCCGGTGGCTCTTCCCAATGATGGATGGCGTGACAACCTTCTTAAGGGATTGAGTCTGTTTTTGGTGTTCAGGTAATAATAGTTGTAATAATGAATAAAAAAATCTAATTGAGTCATGCTTGAAGAGTCAAACATGCTTCACTTGGTACCAACATACTTAGCTACGTGCTTATGGTTAAAAACAAGGTTTTTGAAAAGAAATAGCTCTAGTTAGTGACATTTTGACTCTTGTGTTGACTTAGGTAATCATTGAGTGGTTTAGTCGAACCATAGTGATTTTCAATCTTGAATATGGTCTTTGTGGGCCCTCGACTCTATCCTCTTTAACAATCCAGCTGCGTGAGAGGTGAGACGTTGTTGTTTCAAGTCCAAGTACCCGTGCGAATGGTCTAGAACTTTCCCCGAATGTGTTTCTAGGCAAAATTTTAAGTTTTGCTTGGATTGAGAAGTGATTGCAGGCTCTCTTTGATCCGCTTGAAAATTTTCATTACCCACCAATGTTGTTATCCCTAGTGAACCTACTCGAGCCTAAAACCTTTCTCATTTGATATCCATGTTACAAGCCTTTACCCGTTTTATCGTGACCCTCTCTTGGCACTCGAGCTTTCTTTAATACTCTTGTGAAACAATTTGCTAAAAATGCAAGTTTGGGGGAGAGACGAAGAGTTTGAAAAAGGTATCAAGGCAAAAGAGAAATAAATGAAGAGAAAGAAAGGCAAGAAAAAGAAAGAACAAAAAGGAAAATGCAAAAAGAAAGTGAATAAGTTGAAGAGTTGAAGGGATTCGAAGAAAAGTAATAATGCAAAGCATGGAGAAATCAAAGAAAGAGAAAATGAATATCATGAAAGGTCTCTCTAGTTCCCCTAAGGAAAATAAAATGCCTCAAATAGTTGGCAAAGCATGAGTCGAGAAAAGAAAATGGAGTGCTTAAGGAAAGATGAACCAATTCTATCATAGCACATCCAACCTTAGTCCAAAATCCTTCATTGCATTTCGAAAAATTCCTACGCGATTTCAAGACGAGTTAGCTTAAATTAGTTGTGATTTACATGAGATGAAAGCCTATGGTACTTAAAGTCGTACTTGCGACATTCTTTTGAGAGAGATGAGCGAACCTTTCACAAATCTTTGGATTGAGTGATAAATTCTTAAGTGAGATAGGCAGACGGAGAGTAAGGGAGGAGTTTGGGATCCACAATGACCTACATGAATGAGAAAGCTTCCTTGATGAATAAAGTCAACTCTTGATGCTCAAGTGTCACATTAGAACTATTTGTGCTTAAAAGTTTAACTTGTTGCCTTGTTGATAACTAATGAGTGGTGTGGGTAATTTTTGGTCCCAATTGATGTGTGATTGACTCACCTTTGACTAACTGGAATAGCTCTTAACTTGTGGAGGTGAGAATTACTTTATTTTCTTGAGGACATGCAAATGCTTAAGTTTGGGGGAGTTGATAAGTGGGGATTTTGACTACTCTTAGCGCCTTTTTAGCTTTCGTTTTAATCCAAACGCACTTAATTGTGTTCCCGAAAACTGATGAAATATGCTTAATTGCAGAAATATTGGAAGATGAGCTCCCAAGATGAAATCCAACTCAAGAAGGAGTAATCTGAACTCAAGAACAAAAACAGGCACTAAAGCTCAGAAGTTCGGACATTAGAATATCATATGTGGCCACAAGTTGTGAAGAAAATTCCATCAAAGAATGTTGCAAAGTGCGGTCCGCACAGGAATTGTGCGGCCACAGAAGCTGGGTCAGAGCAAAAGTTCAGAGAACCTGCATCTCAAGTCCACCAAAGTGTGGACCGCACAATTATTGTGTGGCCGCCGAAGAAGAGTTACGCGGCCGCAGTCATATTTGTGCGGATCGCAAAAGAGAAAGGTGTAGGTGCACTTACAATTGTGCCGACCACAAAAAGAGTGTAATGTGGCCGCAGTTCAGAATTATGTGGTTGCAGATTTCAAATCCTGTCAAGCTGAAACAAAGTACAAACCGCACATGGAATTGTGTGGGCGCAGAACCTCCGAAAGGGCATTTTGTCCGAAAATTCCAACCCTATATAAATATAAGAGTTTCACTTTTTTAGGTCAACTTTTGACATCAACTGCTACAGTAGACAGTTTCTTTTACTCTTTTTAGTAGTAATTGTTATTTTGAACTATTTGAACATAGATTTTTTCATTTTAATTATCAATATGGGTTTAATAATCATTTTTCTCCTATTTCTTCCATTTTAAGCATGAGTAGATAAATTTTCACTAGGGTTGTGACCCAACCCTAGAGTGTAAACTTAATGGATGTTTGATTTATTGCTTGTTTATGGTTGGGTGTTTATTATTTAGCCTTTTTCTTGTTTTATTTGTGAAATTAATGGTTGCAAATATTAGTTCATCCCTATTTGACTTGGTCTCTACTTGAGAAAGAGAGACTTAATCTAGAAAAACTTGGCTAACAAGAAATTGGGTCAATCGAGAGATTGATAAGACCAATTAAAGGTTTGAACCTAGAGATAGTAAAACCCGACTTGAGCCTTTTATCAACCGTTTTGTTCAATATCCATTTGGACTTAGCCAAATTGGACAAAATCACTCTCTGACCGAGAGGTATTGAGTGGGTAACCGAGCGTTGATCGCTATAATACATCGCAACCAATAAAACAAGCTTTAAAGTTTACAACCCATAAGGAAAACACCTAGGTGAAGGTCATAGCCCTAGGCCTTTTACTATATTTGAAAAACAAAAAAAAAAAATTTCCTAGTTTCATTCTTTAAATTGCTATCATAGTTTAGTTTAGATTTTTAAACACACCAATATTGCGGAAGTGCAAATTTAGATATACAAACTCACGCGCTAAGATATATACTACTAACTCTTGTTGAGTAGTACTATTGCATCGACCGTTTTCATAACCTCGAATAGAAGAGTGAAATTGTACGAGATCAGTAGGTTACTTGACCGTTAATCGAAATTGTGCTTCTGTGTGTATTAGTCTTATAATAGCTTTTATATCATATGTTCATAGAGTATTCTCTCTTCTTGTGGAGCGGGACGAACGCCTCGACAGTAAAATAGATGCATCTATGGTTCATGTCGCTCGACCCTCAGCAATGTACACATTATTCTGGATCGGGCCATACGACCTCGACATAAATCGCACGTGTTAATGCTTGGAGCCCGAATACACTTGATATTTTTTTTTTATGAATTGAGAGGTTATAATTTACTTATTAACCCAAAATTTATTTGGAGTTAGTATGTGTTAGTTGAAGACTTTTGGAATTTACTGTCAGTTAAAGAATCGTTTGATCACTGCTTGCTATTGTGTTATTATTATTATTATTATTCGCATATTCCATGCCTATTTAGCATTCATGTATTTTATTATTGTCCCATAGTAAGTGTCGATGTCGATATTGACCCCTAGTCACTACTTCTTCGAGGTTAGATTGGATACTTATTGGGTACATGTTATTTATGTGCTCACGCTACACTTCTGCACTAATCGTACATGATTTGAGGCAAGTGCATCTGGCAGTTATTCCGGCGCGCATCCCCATTACCCCGAGGCTTAGTGGTGGGTTGCTTTCTTGGTCCATTCTGCAGCACCCGAAGGCTCTCTTTTGTATTTACTTCCTGCCTACTCTATTTTAGACAGTAGCTTAGTGTTTTGTATATTCTACTAGTCGTTCATACACTTGTGACACCAGGTCTTGAAAACATGCTAGTAGACATTTAATTGGCTTTTTTGGGTATTTATATCACCGTACTTGCTCTTTTATGATCTTACGCTTACTTTATTTAAATTTTCCACTTCTCACTTTCTTTATAAATACAAATTAACTACTTTGAAATTATTAAAAAGAATAAATACATGGCTAGTTCAAGCATTGGCTTGCCTAGCAGCAACGTTGGGTGCCATCAAGGCCTATAGGAGAAATTGGGTTGTGACAACATGGTATCAAACTAGATTCACGTAGGTCTCACAAGTTATGAGCATGCCTAACAGAGTCTTGCGGATCAGTGTGGAGACGTCCGTGCTTATATTCGAGAGGCTATAGGGTGTTAGGAAACTACTCTTTCTTCATCTTCTATCATGCACTTGATGTTGTGCTAAGTGTCTTTCTCTTATTCACATATAATGAGAACACGCGCGGTAGATGTACTCGACCATGGAGGAGTTGCTCCCCCTATTGTTGGAGGTCGAGGGAGGGCTCTAGATCGTGGTAGAGGATCGTCCTAGAGTTACTCCAGTTGTTCCACCAGTGGATCTGGTGGAGGATCCTTCTATTGAGGAGTAGGGCGAGGTGCTTGCAGCGGAGCCAACCCTAGTGGATATTATGTTCGCACCAGGATTCCAAGAGGTCACGGGCCATATGCTGTGGTTCAGGGATTCTATGACTCTGGCTTGTTTATGTACAACAAACCCAACCACATCTCAGGTGGGAGGGGAGCACAAACCCCTACTGCTTAGGCTCCAGGGCATGCAACTACCATATATCAGACCCCAGGCGCACTTCTCGTGGGCAGATCTCAGCTAGTTGCAATAGTTATGTCTGATCCTAGACCATTTGCGACCGACAAGCCGCAAAATCTATTGAATAGATGGACCAGGCTACATCCTCCTGTCTTTGGAGGTGAGCGACATGAGGACCCCCAAGACTTTATTGATCATTGTAGGGACATACTGCACAACATGAGGATATTGGAGTCCCACAGGGTGGACTTTACCACCTTTCAGTTGGAGGGCAGGACCCGTAGATGGTGGTAGTTCTAGGCAGGCCAGCAGGTTCTCCTCCCTTGACTCGGGACCAGTTCACTCGCCTCTTCCTGGATAGATATATTCCACTCTCTCAGAGGGAATAGTTGCGATTTCAGTTCGAGCAACTCTAGTAGGGCAAGATGTCGGTGGGCGACTATGAGGCGAGATTCTCTAAGTTGTCTCACCATGAACTTATGATACTTCCAAGTGATGCAGAGAGAGTGCAGAGGTTCGTTGCTGCTTTGCACTCTAGCATCCAGGCCACTATGTCCCGAGAGGTTTAGATAGGGACTTCGTACAAGCTGGTTGTGGAGATAGCTCAGAGGATTGGGGGTGTTCGTCAGCAAAGCTGAGAGCACGTGACGAGGCATAAGCGGTTTCGATATTTTGGAGGGTTCAGTGGTGCTCCAGTTGGTGGCAGAGGTCATTTTGTGAGGGATCAGTCTAGCAAGCTCACATATCCATCACCGTCGCCTCCTCGGGGTGCTCCAATGCGGTCCTATTTTAGCATCATTCCAGAGAGATCCTACCGTCCACTAGTTATTTAGGATTCCTCCAGTGGGCCTTTAGTCCATCAGGGTCAGACTTCAGGTCAGTAGTCCACCGTATCGAGAGGTTGTTTCAAGTACCAGGATCTTGGTCATGTGAGGAGGTTCTGCCCTAGACTTCGGAGCAAGGCAGTACAACAGGGTCATCAGCCTATGATTATAGCACCAGTGGCCACACCAGTCGTCCGACTGCCCAGAAGCGGAGGGCAGGTGGGTAAGGACCGTCCAAGAGGTGGAGACTATTCAGGTGGCTCTTTATCCAAGTTCTATGCCTTTCCAGCCACACTAGATGAAGCAGCCTCATATGCCGTGATCACAAGTATTATTTCTGTCTGCGGTAGGGATGCTTTGGTACTATTTGATCCACGGTCTACGTATGCATATGTTTTATCTCTGTTTGCTCATTTACTAGGTGTTCCTCATGAGTCCTTGGGTACTACTGTTTATGTGTCCACGCCAGTGGCGATTCTATTGTAATGGATCGGATCTATCAGTCCTGTGTCATGACTTTCTGTGGTTATGAGACTAGAGCGGATCTTTTGTTGCTCGATATGATCGACTTTGAGATCATCCTAGGCATGGACTGGTTGTATCCATATCACGCCATCCTTGATTTCCATGCCAAGATTGTTACCTTGGCGATGCTAGAGTTGCCTAGATTGGAGTAGAAGGGTTCATCTATCTATGCATCTAGTCGGGTTATCTCTTTTCCGAAGACTCGACACATGGTCAATGAGGGTTGTTTGGCTTATCTAGCTTATGTTCGGGATACTACTACAGAGACTCCGTCAATTGATTCAGTGTCCGTGGTCCGGGAGTTCTCTGATATGTTTCCTTCTGATCTTCCAAGCATGCCACCAGATCGTGATATCGATTTGTGTATTGATTTGGCTCCAGGTACCCAGCCTATCTCTATTCCACCGTACCGCATGGCTCCGAAAGAGTTGAAGGAGTTGAAAGACAGTTTGAGGAGTTGCTAGCAAAATGGGTTCGTCAGACCGAGTGTGTCGCAGTGGGGTGCATCGGTGTTGTTCGTGAAGAATAAAGATGGGACTATGCAGATGTGCATTGATTACCATCAGTTTAACAACATTACCATTAAGAACATGTACATGTTTCCACGTATTGATGATTTGTTTGACTAGTTGCAGGGTTCTAAGGTGTTCTCTAAGATCGACTTGAGATCGGGGTACCATCAGTTAAAGATTCATGATTCGGATGTTCCGAAGACGACTTTCCGGACTATATATGGCCACTATGAGTTCCTAGTGATGTCTTTCGGGTTGACTAACGCCCCGACGACGTTTATGAATTTGATGAATTGGGTGTTCAGGCCATATATCGACTCGTTTGTCATTGTCTTCATTGATGACATTTTGATCTACCCGCATAACATGGAGGAGCACGAGCAACATTTGAGAGTGGTACTTCAGACCTTGATGTATGATGCTGGTTGTTTCCATTTCCATTGTTCCTTTCCTTTTTTGTTGGCCTATTTTCCTTCGTCTGGGGAAGGTTACTGTCTTCCATCCATCCTCCTCCCCTTCCTTAATGTTTACCCCTGAGTTTTCTGGTATTCTTGTGACAATGGTGGCTGGAAATTTTTGAAGTTGCAATTTTTGGTTGTGTGGCCAATTCTTCCGCATGATATACATAACGTACCTTCGCCTTTGTAGATCACTGCTTTCTTATGGTCTCCAATTATTACTGATGCTTTCACTGGGGTTTCTAGGGGTACTTGGATACAGATGCATGCGTATCTTCTTTTTAATGTAGAGGAGGTGCATGAGTCAATTTCAGTAATTTGCCCAATATCCTACCAACTTTTTCCAGTATTTCTTTGTCGTAAAATTTTGTTGGTAGTTGGGGTAGGAGAATCCATATGGATGTGGTAGAAAGGGTAGCTTCTTATGGCACAAATTTTTATTCCCATTTACATACTGATAGGAAGTTCCCAGAGATAAACCATGGCCCTAGATGTAGTGCTTTAGCCATATTGTCTTCTAGACTAAATTTGACAATAAAGAAATCTCATCCTACGTCAATCAAGATTAACTATTCATATGGCTTCCATAAGTGAATTAGTTTAGAACGAAAATAATGGTGAGGCATTCTACGTCCAAAGACCTTTATGATAACAGAGAAGCGCCATTGAAGATATTGGCGGTTCTTGTCTTCTTGGGAAAGGGCGATTGAGCCTTCAATGTTTTTTCCTTTATCATCTTTGATGATTGCGGTGGAATCCTCGTCGTAGTATTTCGTTTGGTTAACTTTCGGTTTGTCGAGAAGCATTTCCTTATAGGAATGTGGTGTTATTTCTTCCACATCCATTTGGTTATTCTTATCCGGTGGTATGATTGGTGATATAGTGATTGTATGCATGTGGGCATTTCTGGAGAGAGTTTCTACAGAGTATTGTGTGTACTAAAAAAACTGATTCTTATACCCGAACTTAATCACATAAAATGAAAAGAAAGAAGTATCATAATTCCTCGTTTAGTTATCCCCAAAAAGAAAAGAAAAGAAAAAGAAAAAAAAAGAAAAAAAGAGAAAAACATTGATACATGTAAAAACTTTAGCCGCTTCCAAAAATAATAGCCTATAATATATATTATATACAACAACAATAACAACAACAAACCCTATAGTTACCCCTACTCCTGGAAGGGTAGAGAGGTTGTTTCTGATAGATCCTCGGCTAGAAAACGACTGAAAAGAAAAGGTAATTGCAAAGCAGGAATAAAAATAACAGAAATAAGACCGAATCCAAGAATGCAAGAAAACTCTAAGTAATAATAGCCATCTATGAATAAAAGATATCATACTAACACTAATGCTAGCGAACTGAGTAAGACAAAGATAAACGCGCAACTACCTACGAACCTTCTATCATAATTTGTGACCTCCACACCCTCCTGTCTAGGGCCATGTCCTCAGTCAACTCCAGTTGCACCATGTTTCGCCTAATAACATCTCCCCAAGATTTCTTAGGTCTACCTCTACCCCTTCTACTGCCCAACGAGGCTAACCGCTCGTACCTTCTAACTGAAGCTTCTATACTTCTTCTCTTAACATGCCCGAATCATCTCAACCTCGCCTCTTGGATCTTATTCTCCACAGGGGCCACTCCCACCTTTTCGCAAATAACTTCATTCGTAATCTTATCCAATCGGGTCCATCTTCACATCCTCATCTCAGCTACTTTTAGCTTCTGGTATGAGAGTTCTTAGCCGGCCAACACTCTGCTCCATACAATATAGTCGGTCTAAATACAACCTTGTAGGATTTCCCTTTAAGTCTCAGCGGCACATTCTTATCACATAAGACACCAGAAGCGAGCCTCCACTTCATCCATCCTGCTCCGATACGATGCTTACATCGTCATCAATCTCCTTGTTGCCTTGTATTATAGATCCAAGATACTTGAAACTACCTCTTTTGAGGATGACTTGCGTATCAAGTCTCACCTTCATATCCCTTTCCGGGGTACCGTTGCTGAACTTGCACTCCATGTATTCCGTATTGGTCCTACTCAACTTGAAACCCTTAGACTCTAGGGTTTGCTTCCAAACATCCAGCCTCTCATTAACACCACCATGCATTTAGTCAATTAAAACTATGTCGTCAGCAAATGACATACGCCATGACACCTCACCTTGAATGTGTCTCGTTAATGCGTCCATTGCCAAGGAAAATAAGAATGGACTAAGAGCCGATCCCGGTGGATATTACAAATAAATAAATAAATATATACATATATATATATATATATATATATATATTCTTTTGGCTAATATTTTATTTTTTTATATAATATTTTATATTGTTTTGGCTAGAAAAAGCGATTAATTTTGGCGACGAGTCAATTTAGTATTTTGCCAAAAAATAATTACTCCATATAGAGGGAAAAAAGTCAAGCCGTGTTTCTAGCTTTATAGATCGAAGTCCCGCCTTTAAAGGTTGCTTTCACTTCTTCTTCTTTCCTTTTTTTTTTTTTCCTTTTAATATTCAAATCCTAGAATTTTCTTCACGTTAAACTTTTTCAGCCAACGTATATTGACATTTTACGTATAAATACAGATTCTACAGAAATTTCTGATCTGTGAATATTCCATTAAATGTCGAATTTTGAGACAACCCCATTTCTCTTTTCCCTTCCATCCACAAATCCCTTTTGCCGCTTATTCAGGTTCCCGATTTCGCACCCTTAATTTACCTTTTTTTATTTTTTTAGTATAATGTATTTGAATCAGTCTTCATATATGTATGTAATTCTAATTTGTAGATCTATGTTCAATTTCCAATTCTGTATGTTGATTAATTGATTGATTGATTTGATATGAGCTAATATTGTTCACACATGAATATATATAGACATCTATTTTTATTTTTTTTGTGATAGCTATGGGTGTTCATCTTGATAGAAATTATGTTTTTTATTTGGTTTCTGATTGTATAGTATAGCTTTATAGTATCAGTTTAATTTTAAGGTTGTGTGGTTTGGGATGTAATGTGAATATAATCTAGGTTGCCATTGTGAGAGAGGCAGTTTTGATCCTTAAAGTGCAAAATTATCGAGGATTGTGAATGATGTAGGACAGTGGTGATTTGGGGTAATTCTACTCCATACCATGTTTTCTTTTTCCTTTTTTTTTTTTATAACCGTAATGTCTGGGCCAGGTTGCCGCACCTCTACTATTCCATCAATTACCTGCTACTTCTCACAAGCCAAGGTACTTGGTAACTCTGCCCCATGGTTTAGGCAGATGATGGGAAGAAATCACATAGTATTTTTTTTTTGCCACTGCTGGACTTTGAACTTGACATGTTGTGGTTCTCTCTTGCCACCCTCTTATTAGGTGGTGGGGGAGTGGTGTAGGATGTAGACCTTTTCTCGGGCCTTTTTTTCTTTTGTGTATAAAAACGAATGATCAGTGAGGTTCAGTTCGGTTTGCTTCTTTTATTTTTAACGGATGTTTAGTGAGATAATATAACTTATGAATTATGATGGAAGTATAATATTTTGCACTATTTCATTGCACCTTAAAACATGCTTGTCCCTACTAGGAACTCCATTATACATGCTTGACTTTTGTTTCAGAATCTATTGAGGTCAAATTATGTCTCTTAGAATTTAATTTTGCAGTAGCACAATGGCCCTTATGGAAGACAAGCTCGTTTGTTATGTTTTCACAAGCATCAATAGTCTAATTCTATATCTTGGTTAGCTTCACCTACCTCTTCTCAGTTCTAAGATATCATTTGATAGAACAGTTATTTGAAGGAAATGCAATTGGACCGGAGAAGTTTCAATGCACTGTCGTTTATCGTTGCTCATTTATGGATACAATTGTTTTTGGAGACTATTCACTTTTTAATGTATGAGATATTTCTGTATGTAGTTGAATATTTCTGGGCACATTCATTTGATATTATACTGTTCTACTAAAACTTTTTTGGATTCTTTCTTCTGTATTGGGGAAATATACTTTGCTTATCTTGTGTTGTAAGTAACGAAGTTCTTTTGGCAGGTTAAGGTTTTCAATTACCAGAATTGGCTCCATAGCAAATTGTCTCCAGGCTTCTTATGAGAATTGAGAAAGAATAATGAGACATTGGCTTTACAATGGTTGATTGCAGTGTTTCATTATCGAGGTTGCTGAACAGTTCGTACTATTTTGGTTCCTATATCTTTGCATGGTTGGTTACTGGATCTCTTGGACTCTTGGCGGTCATATATGTTCTCCTTAAATGGCAACGGAAGACATCTCTCAATTGGGTTAAAGCTGCTGCTGTAGCAAAGAAGCAAGTGTGGGAGAAGCTGAAGGTTCCCTTGTCCCATCATACATGGATTGAAGATTTTGCTTATGGTGTACAGCCATCCACATGCAGTGTGTGCCTCACATCACTCGTTTCTCCACATGCCTTAGGTACAAAAGCTGCATCACATTCTCCAGTACATCGTTGCGCTATTTGTGGTGTCGCAGCCCATTTTCGTTGTTCTCAGTTTGCCGCAAAGGATTGCAAGTGTGTTGCACAGGCTGGTTTAAGCCATGTACGGCACCATTGGTCTGAAAGATGGACCGACTTGGATGAGAATCCTGAGATGTCTGCCTTTTGTTTCTACTGTGATGAACCTTGTGGTGTTCCTTTCCTTGATGCATCTCCAACCTGGTATTGCTTATGGTGTCAACGACTGATACATGTCAAATGCCATGCCAAGATGTCTGAAGAATCTGGTGATATTTGTGATCTGGGTCCTCTCAGAAGGCTTATTCTTTCTCCACTCTATGTTAAAGATGTAGAAGCTGAGACTAAAGATGGTTCAATGTTAAGTTCTCTGGCAGAAAAAATGAATACCAATGGGCACATCAGACGAAAGCGTCATCGGAACAAACATGGAAATGACCTCATAAACGGTAAAGTGCAAGGCAGTTGTGCTGCAAAGAGAGCTTTGGAATATGTGATTAGATCCCTGGTGGCTTTGAAGCTTTCCCACTATGAGAAGAATAACGGCTACTCTATAAAATGTAACAAGCTGGGTGGCAGAAAAGGTAGCCAGAATGGGTTGGCCTGGAACAAGCAGGAAAGTAGAATCTTGGGCAGATCTAAAAAGTATGCACTAGTGGATTTGCCTCAGGATGCTAGACCTCTTCTAGTTTTCATCAACACAAAAAGCGGAGCTCAAAATGGTCCTGCTCTTAGAAGGAGATTAAACATGCTGTTGAATCCTGTTCAGGTGGAATTTCAATTTTAAGGCTAAGATTTTCTAGTACTCCTGCATATCACAGCTTTAGTTTAAAAGGAAATAACTGGAATAATTAGCTAATGAGAAAATGGTAGCATATGTGCTAAACTTCTAAATGGCTCTACTGGGCTCTTATACTCTTTTGGTTAGAGCCAAACTCTTAAACTATTTAAAGAACAACATATATCATCTACCTTTATCAAAGTGTTTAATTCAAGGCATTTCCCTTTTCTTGCTATGAAAGTTGGTGTCAATTCATTCTATTGCTCCCTCTATTTGCAATCAGAACAAGAAAAGAAGAAATAGATACTTTTTCTGAAATCTAACGCTATAATCATCTCCAACAACTTCAAGAAAAGGGGAAAAAACTGGAAGTTGCTTGTTTTGTTGTTCTATATGTAACTAATAAGAGCCCTCTCTTTTCTTCCCTTATTCTTATTCTTATTGCAAATAAAGAGAGATTGGAGAGAAAACTGGCACCACTTTGGATAGCAAGAGAAAAATACCAATATGTTAACAGATTTGATACTTTGCCAATAGTAGACGATACCAATGGTTGTGTGAAGCTAAATGGGAGCTTTAAGGCTTAATTATGAATAGATATTATATAAAGGCCTAATTTATACTTTTTATATAGTTAACGGCTTCTGGTATCATTTGTCTTTATCTAAATGATAGTTCATGTCCTAAACATGCTACCTAGCTCAAAATAAATCATCTAATAGGTAATTCTTATGGTCTAATTTAGGTATGCTATTTTCTTTGGGCACAACTGTGGAGGTAACTGTTGAAGTTTTGCATTATGTAAATGAAAGTGATTGCAACTCTGAAGTTAAGCTTAACCTTTTGAAATATTTGCTTGTTTTAATATTACAAGTGGGCTTAATATAAAATTTTGAGAAAATATGAAGAGTGAAGGGAGCAATTTTCCCTATTTTAGGAAAGTGGTTACAAATTTTGGACTCCCCAAAACAGAAAGAATGACAGTTAAAGTTGGGGCAAAAGGCTTTTGTCATAGTTTGTAACTTACCCATTCTGTTTAGTGGAATTGTTATTTAGTAGCTGCAGTGGACAGCTTATGGTTATGCCTATTTGAGCTAGAGCTTGGCCCTTCCTTTTGCTTTGATCAGGATGAACGTCATTTCCTAGTCACTAATGCTCGTTCTCTCTGACCTGTCTTCTTCATTCATTTAGAATGTGATCTAAGTGCTGACCATCTATCTCCATCCTCATTTTCCTCCTTAATTTGAGTTCATTTTGTGACTTGGAATATTCTAAGTTCTGGAGTTGTTTGTTTCATTATGAATTTATATCTGTAGAAAATTACCTGAAGGCATTTTCAATAGTTGTCCTCCTTTTTACCTTATCAAAAAAAAAAAAAACACTATCCTCCTTTTGTCTTGTAATTTATCCGTCATGGCAAGTGTGGTCTCTGTGTTTGAACGTTCAGATTGCATAAGAATTTCATTTTCATAAATGCAGGTATTTGAACTTGGTCAGTCCCAAGGGCCTGAAGCTGGTTTAGAATTATTTAGTAACTTGCAATACTTTCGGGTCTTGGTCTGTGGTGGTGATGGGACTGTTGCTTGGGTCCTTGATGCTATTGAGCGGCATAACTTTGAGTCACCTCCACCAGTAGCAGTTCTTCCTTTGGGAACTGGAAATGATTTGTCTAGAGTCCTGCAATGGGGTGGTGGATTTGCAATGGTTGAAGGGCAAGGTGGATTAAGACCCTTTCTGCACGATTTGAACCATGCTGCCGTTACGATGCTTGATCGTTGGAAAGTCAACATAACTGAAGAAAAATCTGCTCATGACACCCCTAAGGTGCAATCAAAGTTCATGCTGAATTACTTGGGTAAACTTCCATCTGTTTCCACATTGTGACTTGTTTTCTGATTTGATTTGGGGTTTGGATGCCATTTGCCTGCCATAGGATGGGGGAAAGGGGGCTTTTGATGCTAGCCCAGAATACAATGAAAAGACCCTTATATTTGTGCTGCTTTTAGATATGATGCTTGGACCTGCCTTATAGTATATATATCAGCAATGCGCTCTTTAGACACCACTTCTGTCCTTTAACTAGTACCTTTGGATCTATTTCTGCTACAGGTATAGGATGTGACGCAAAGGTTGCATATGAATTTCATATGAACAGGGAAGAAAACCCTGAGAAGTTTAATAGTCAGGTATGAACATGCCATTTGTGCCTCAGTGATCTGTAGGCTACAGTTGTTTTATAACTTAATATGTGAGTGTATATATTTATATGCCCTTGGGAATCATTTTTCCAGTTGCCCATATATTTCAATGGGAAATAATATGTAGGAAAACAATGGCAAATCTTTAACGGACATCGTTGAAGATAATTGATTCTGATTGCATGTTGTCAATAGATCACTATGCTTTAGTTTCCCTCTATATTAAGTAAAATCATCTCGCAATTTACTGCTTGGGTTGTGTGTTTGTCTGTGTCTAATCAAGTTTCTCCTACAGTTCGTAAATAAATTGCGATATGCAAAAGAAGGTGCTAGAGATATAATGGGCAGAACTTGTGCAGATTTGCCATGGCAAGTATGGCTTGAAGTTGATGGGAAGGACGTAGAGATCCCCAAGGTATACACATTGGAAAATCTGGAAGTCAAACTTTTTCTTGCTTTCCCATTTGTAATTCCTAATCAATCCCCTTATTTATAATTCGATCAGGATACTGAGGGCTTGATTGTGCTGAATATTGGTAGCTATATGGGTGGAGTTGATCTATGGCAAAACGATTTCGAGCATGACGATGACTTCAACGACCAGTCGATGCATGACAAAGTACTTGAAGTTGTTAGTGTTTCTGGTGCATGGCACCTTGGCAAGCTACAGGTGTGGAAAGCTTCTCCTTTTCTATCTATTCATCAAATTCTCACTTTTGCTTTTGACCCTGTTAGATATAGTTGTGTAAATAGTCCTAGTCCTATATGTAGTAGAGTAAAATATGTCCCAGTCCCATATGTAGTAGGAGTAGAATATGTATTATATATAGGCCTCATTGTATCATTGTTAAAAAAATTCGGCTTAGTCTCATTATTTTCAAATTTTTCCGGCGATCTTTCGGCCAACTTTTGCTTATCAACAACCACTTGGTTTTGTTGCTCAGGGGAGTCTAGTGACATTGTATGTCGAATGATCAGCTTGCAGATATTTTCACCAAGTTCCTCCACTAGTCCTCATGTTAGTTACATATGTAACAAGCTCGGTACATATGATTTCTATGCTCCGGCTTGAGGGGGAGTGTTAGATAGTTATGTGTAAATAGTCCTAGTCCTATATGTAGTAGGAGTAGAATATGTCCTAGTTTCATATGTAATAGGAGTAGAATCTCTAGTCCCATATGTAGTAGGAGTAGAATATGTATTATATATAGGGCTCATTGTATCATTGTTAAAAAAATAATTTTTTCTCCCGTGCATTCAAGCAGACCCATCTAAGAATTTTAGCTTGTGCTAGAAGATTTTGTTGTAGATTGGATTTCTGTTGTCAGTGGACCATTTTAAATTTTTAAATTGATTCAATTGTGAAATAACACGACATGTGTATCTAGGGAATAGTTTCTTCAAAGCAAATTCTCCACTTTTATTGTTCTTTCCTTCTTAAATACATGTTTTCTTGTCAATGTTTGTCCTCCATCATATAGCATTATGTGATCTTTGGCTTGGAGATTTAACATGTCTTTCTGCTCGCAATTGATTGTTCTCACTAAGACTACGAAGAGTGTGAAAATTCTTCTTTAGCAACTTGGTTTTGTCCATTTGGAATGAGTTAACAAATTCCAGAAATATCTTGTTAACAATCGAAGAAGCAATATTTAAGCAAACTTATTCCGCCACCAAAAATTATCTCTCTCACACACACACATCAGACACACATGGAGTTGCTTTGCCTGAACTACCCATGTGCCATGTCAACCTGACACGATTAGGAGACACGAGTATGGAGTTTCCTATCAGGCTGTCACCCAATTAAAGTAGATTGGTTATTTTGTCTTTGGAGAAAGAAAAAAAAAGAAGAGTAAAAGGGCAAGAAAACGTGATTCCTTGCCCTGCTGTTTTCCTCTTGCCTTCTGCTTCCCTGCTTCTCTTGTTGTACAGCTCTTGGATGCTGATGTGGATTTATTAAACATTTTGGATTTCTTAATTAATGTCATGGAAAAGTTGCATCCTTTCTGAAAAACTTAGACCTTCAAAGCAGCACCATTCAATGATAAAATTTGTGGTTCATGGTTTACATAAACGGATGTAGATAACCAAATAATACCTACATGTAAACGTGTCTTTATCACCTTGTTATGTACCTGTGTGTAACGTGTTATCTGCATCTTTACATATCAACCTTTTGACATTAAACACCCACCAAGTCTGTGTACCTGTGTGTAAGTCTCTCTCTCTCTCATTTCGCCATATAAAGAATGTCTTATGGAACTTAATCACATATATTAAATGAATGCCTGCGTATATTATACGCCGCACATTTAAGCACTTGAGGACTAGCTTTTGTACTTTGTATAAAGAAGCTGCTGCCTGGTGCTTGCTTCCCCGCACTTACTCTTGAAACTTCTCTCTTGAATATCCTAATTTAAGTAGCATGCTGATGGCATTTTTCTTCAACTACTTACTGAGATTAACCAAAGTCAGCATCTTTCATTCTCTCTCCCCCTCCCCTCCTTTTTTTCCGTCTTCTTCTACTATTTTACCTTCCTTCTTACGATCTGTGACTTGTAGGTAGGACTTTCTCAAGCGAGGAGGCTAGCCCAAGGGAGAACTGTAAAGATACATGCTTCTAGTCCTTTCCCCGTTCAAATTGATGGGGAGCCTTTCATACAGCAACCGGGTTGTTTAGAAATAACACATCATGAACAGGTATCTAAATTTCCTTGGTCTAGTTCAAATAAATCCTGAAATGAAATGACAGGACGTTATGTTTTTACGATTTGACACCTCTTGTATGTGTCTGGCCTGAATTCTGACTATTGATCAAATGGATATTTCTGAAACAGTTGGCAAAACTTTTATTTGCTTATGGCGTTTGACTTTACAAAGAGTTGGGTTGTTGATAACTTCAAAATACCCATCTTTATTTGTTTTAAGGGCATACCATGGTATTAGTATCTATTTTCTTCTGGTTTTGCACTTAAGTGCTGCGCAAGGCTGAACTCAACATAAATTCGTTGTATGCCCTTTTCTTTCCACATTTTGATGCATATGAGTAAATCTAAGCTTATTCATTTAGTAGTTATTTCACCCTAAATTATTCTTGCATTCTAAGGCGGCCCAGCTCACTCTTACTGTAGCTTGGTATTTTGCGGTTTTTTGGGTGATTTTATTTCTGTTGATTGAAATAGTTACTGCTACATGTAAATGGTCAATTTTCATGAATTACAATCCAACAACAACGACACAGTATAATTCCACAAGTGGGTTCTGGGGAGGGTAGTGTGTACGCAGACGTTACATTCCGATGGAGTAGAGAGGTTGTTTCCGATAGACCCTCGGCTCAAGAAGACGAAAAGACGAAAAGAAACAATATATGAGTACTATAATAACAACACAAGAACCAGTGAATAGATGAAAGGCAGAAATAATGACCAGTAAATAAGTCCCGGCACTATGAAAATGGAAGAGTAGTGTAAACACAGCACTGACCACTAGCAGTCTAAGACTAAATCCTATCAACCTAGCCTCACACTGATAGACTAAATATGCTCAACCACCTCCTAACCCACAACTTTAATGCTGGCTTGGGGGGGTCTAATATTTCTCCTTTCTACTTGCATTTTGAGTTGAGGACATATTGCAGTGTCATGTGGATATTTCTCCTTTCTACATAAATCTCCATACTGTTTGTTTCCAGATGTTCATGCTGAAGAAGGCATCAGGGTCCAAGGGGCGTAGAGGTCACGCGGCTGCAATTATGACAGAGGTTTTGGTGGATGCTGAATGTAAAGGTCTCATAACTGCTGCTCAAAAGAAGCTACTTCTTCAGCAGATTGCTCTCCAGCTTTCTTAATTTCTGCCCTTGCTCAATATTTTCACTTTCATACACTGACCTCAATCAGCTCATACAGACACAACCTTTTTCCATTCACATTCTTTTTACTAACCAGTAGTTTGTGGTTGAGGGAAATTTTTTGTACACTAAAGAGAATGAAGAGATTATTTTATACACTAAAGAGAATGAAAAGATACCATAGGAGATGTAAATTTTGAGTATACGATTGTGGTTTTCTAGTTTCTACCAATAGGCAATCTCGTTTTTGACAAAAGGTACGTATCTTTTTTCCTCTTTTTAATTTGTATGATGTATCGTACAATTTAGCAGGTACAGTTATAGATGGTATGATAAAAAGTTTGATGGGTGATTTTTTCACAATATGACATACTATAGCTATTTATTTATGATCAACCTGTTCTTTTATATCTTTAACTCTTCTGTAACTCCTACTTTGCTTGAGGCAGATTAAAGGAAATCCCAAGTATATAATTATGTTGCTATAGTGTTTGCGCATGGAAAAAAACTTATGCACTGGAATATATTTATTCGATGTGTGAATAAACTTTCTCATTTATTAACTGTATAAGTGTTACGTTGTGCTTTGTACAACATCAAGAGGCATATCAATATTCTTTAACAATAGCCGAACGGTCAAAAATTATAGTAGTCAAGATTTTTCACCATTGTTTTGTAATGATTCAATTTAGTTTGACTTGTCACAAAGTTTAAGTAAAAAAAAAAAAAGCTTTTAAAACATGTGATCCTAAAAGTTTTGTGGGACAATAAAAATAGTAAAGTGGGTAAAATAAAGTTAAATTGTTTTTAAATTTAGAAATGTGTCATTCTTATAAAAATAGATAAATAAATAAAATATATCATTAAAACAATTGAGTAGTATATCCTTGTAAATTTTGGTTTATGCATGTATTGGTCGAAATTTGGATCAAACTTAACAATGTCAACGGCCGAGGTCGAAGCTCGAGTCAGCCAACAGTTAGGGATAAAGGCCCTGATTCGAACGAGGTCGACGGCAGAATCTATAGTAACGGTAGTATAGCTTTAAATTAGAAAAGAGGAATATTCTGTTAGAATATTCCCTACCTTGTACTTTTTTAGGATTCCTTAAAGAATGTCCCCTATATATAGGATATAAAGGGGAGGAAAAAAACATTTGAAACTCTTGGAAAGAACATTTTGTAATATTGACTATTGAGAGAATATATACTTCTTGTCTTTTCTATTGATTCCCAAGTTAAAAGACACCTCTTCATATACAAGATCCAAGAACACTGTATTTCATCCACGTTGCTCCTCATTTGCTTTGCTGACAACGAGATAGTTGACTATCATCGCTTGGTATTCGGACGTGTTATCCTTTATTATTACATTTATTGCCATTGCATGCATTTATTCCATTTATTCACTCATATATTCATTATCAATCATCATCAGCGTCTTTGCCTAGTATTTAATACTACGACACTTTCATTTCACTCATTTATCACCACATTCAAAGATCTAACAGTCATTAAGCTTAACTAGGATTAACCTTCCATTTTGCTTATTAAGTCCCTCATAAAAGTATTTATCATATTTTTGGTAATACAATTTGGCGCCGTCTTTGGGGATTTTCTAGTTAAAATTTGTAGTTTCTGTTAGATTTAGAAGGAAAACAACAACACATACACACACACAACTATCTCTTTCCATCTGCACAAACTAACAATGGCAGGAAGAGGAGAAGAAAGGTTAAAAGCCATAGCAAACGTTACTGCTAACCTCATGAACACCATTAATGAGGTAACGACAGAGGAGAGCTGAACGCCACACCCAGCGTCACGATCGGGCAAGGTGGTTCACCCCCTCCCCGCGGAAGTGTAATTGTTGCTCGAGAAAGAGGCGCTTCCACGTCCACAACTGAGGAAGCGCCACCAGCGGTGAAAAGGTAGAAGCATGGTTGACAAGTACGCTGAATGACTTCCTCGACAAGCCTACTCAAGGAGTGGCTCAGAACGCCACACCAATAGAAACAGCTACCGTCGACGAGCAACCCGCTTCCCGCCCAACAGGTAACACTAACGCTACAGTTGATGCAGGTAACGGCACGCTCGCAGCCATACTGAGGACGATGGAGGAAATGCAAAATGAAAACAAGGCACTACGAGATCAGATTAAAGAGCACCAGGAGAGGGTCGACAAGATACCCGGTGCCCCAAAACTCATACCCAAACGGGACGTTGGTCGGTTTGTAGAGCAACCATACAGCGAAGAAGCGACCCCACATCCCATCCCCAAAACATTCAAAATGCCGCCATATTTGAAAATATATGACGGCACGACAGATCCTGAAGATCTCATAATCCACAACGTCATGGCTATGAAAGGCAACGACCTCTCAAAGGAGCAAGTATCATCTGTGTTGTTAAAGAAATTCGGTGAAACCCTAACATGAGGAGCCCTGACATGGTACTCACAGCTGCCCGCACGATCCATAACAACATTCGAGAAAATGGCCGATAAGTTTGTAACCGCCCACGCTGGAGCCAAAAAAGGCTGAGGCCAGGGTGAGTGACATATTCGTCGTTAGACAGTCGCCTGGCAAGGGACTCAAGGACTTCCTCGCCCGATTCAACAGGGTCAGGATGAGCTTGCCAAATGAATCTGAAGGCATGGTCGTGGCAGCCTTCCAAAACGGGTTGAACAGAACTGGGCCGAGGGCGAGTAGAAAATTATTGAGCAGGCTCATGAAGTACCCTCCCACTATCTGGGAAGAAATCCACAATGCCTACTGCGCGAGGTCTGAGCAGATGAGAACGACCTCAATGGACCATCTCAACGGCTAACGTCAGTCTATACAGAGTCAAGACGAGATCGCCGTAATGACACCCGAAGGGATCACCCAGGCCCACGTCCCAATCGTGATAGGCACCAGCCATATGTCATAACGACAATTCCACCATCTCCTTGCCATATAGAAGGGACGTCCAAGCCAAACACAAGGACTCAACGGAACGACAAGAGTATGCCCCCACTTTTATCTACTCACAATTTTTGTGCCTCCTCTTCAGAAATAGTGTACGCACTGGAAAAGCTAGGCCAAAGGTGAAATGGACGCAGAAGATGAAGTCTGACCCAAGAACCAGAAGGTCGAATGCCCTCTGCGAGTTCCACTAAGAACGTGGCCACAAGACAGAGGAATGCCTAGCATTACGACAAGAAGTGGTGAACATGCTCAACCAGGGACACCTAAAATAATTGATGAGTGACCGCGGAAGAGCCAATTTCGGCAGAGGATGAGAACAACACCAAGGGCCCCCAAAGCCTCCCTCTCACACCCGTACCATCCAAATGATCATCGGCGAAGACGACGAGGCCACAATCAATCATGTGAAATTCACCACCACGCACAAGCTAAAGTGATCAATCACACACGAGCGGTATGACGACCACGAAGACAGTATCATCTTCGATAAGTCGGATACCCACGGTTTGAATTTCCCTCACCTTGATGCTCTTGTTATTACATTACGATTTTGGACACTTACGTAAGGAGAATAATGGTTGACGATGGAAGCGGCACATGTATTATCCACCCCCGAGTTCTCGCCCAAATGAGACTCGAGGATAAGGTAGTACCACGCTGCATAACGCTGACAGGGTTTAATAATGCAGTTGAACGAACTTCAGGAGAAATAACTCTACCCGTCCTGGCCGGGGGCGTCACGTTGGAGACAACGATCCATATCATGAACCAAGATACAACTTACAACGCCATCATAGGACGACCTTGGATACATGGAATGAGGGCCATTCCGTCCAGCCTTTATCAAGTAATAAAGTTCCCGACCCCCTGGGAGTATTTAGTATCATAGGCGAGCAACGCACATCACAAGAGTGTTACCGCATCGCCCAAGATTGTACATACACTCAACAGTTGAAAGGAACAAACTCGGAAGCATAGCAATTACCAAAGTCGGGAACAAAAACCGATGGTCAGAATGACTTTATCAAGGAACCCGACATCGTGGAGGCCGCGGGATCAATGGTTGAAGACCTCGACCCCGTCCAACTAGATAAAAACGACGCCAGCAAAAAGTCCTACATCGGCCACAAACTCTCTGAACCAGGTAAATTTCAGGACTTTTTAAATAACAATACAGACTTATTTGCTTTCTCCCATGTAGATATGGCAGGTATCTCGAAGGACATCACCACACACAAATTAAAAGTGGACTCGCTTTATCCTCCAGTACGGCAAATGAGAAGGAAATTCAATGCCGCAATTAATGAAGCAGTCCGCGAGGAAGTAGAGAAACTACTAGCCAATGGCTCCATCAGAGAATCCAAGTACCCCCAGTGGGTCGCCAACGTAGTCATGGTGAAGAAGAAAAATGGGAAGTGGCGCATGTGCGTTGACTTCACAGACCTATACAAAGCATGCCCAAAAGACTCATTCACGATGCTGCACATCGACCAACTCATCGATGCAACAGCAGGACACGAGTTGCTAAGCTTCTTGGACGCATGCTAAGGATATAATCAGATCCTCATGGAAGAGGAGGACCAGGAAAAAACAACTTTCATAACTCACCAAGGGACTTATTGTTATCGAGCCATGCCATTCGGATTGAAGAACACATGAGCAACTTACCAAAGGCTGGTCACCAAGATGTTCAAAGAACAACTCGGCAAAACGATGGAAGTATACATAGACGATATGCTAGTCAAATCCAAAATGATAGAAGATCATGTCGACCATCTAAAAGAGGCCTTTGATATACTAAGACAGTACGTCATGAAGCTAAATCCCGAGAAATGCGCCTTCGGCATAACCTCAGGCAAGTTCCTCGGCTTCTTGGTGTCACAAAGAGGCATCGAAGTCAACCCCGACCAGATAAAAGCTATCAAATGAATACCCGAACTGTTGACCAACAAAAAATAGGAGAAAAAGCTGACCGGCCGCATAGCTGCATTGTCAAGATTCATCTCACGATCTTCCGATAGATGCAACAGATTCTTCAACGTCCTCAAAAAGGACAATGGACTCCAGTGGAACTCAGAATGTGCTGAAGCCTTGAGAGAACTAAAGGCATATCTATCCTCGCCTCCACTGCTCGCCAAAACCGAAACCGGCGAACGCCTCCTAGTATATCTGGCAGTATCATAAGTAGCGGTAAGTTCAGTACTCGTCCGTGAAAACATAGGTACGCAATCACCAATCTATTATATTAGCAAAACTCTGGTCGATGCCGAAATGAGGTATCCGCACCTCGAGAAGCTGGCACTGGTCACTGCTTCACGAGAGCTCAGACCCTACTTTCAGTGCCACCCCATATCGGTCGCCACGACCTTCCCCCTTAGAAGTATCTTACATAAACCCGAACTATCGGTAAGATTAGCCAAGTGGGCCATCGAACTAAGCGAGCATGATATCACATATCAGCCGCGAACAACGATAAAGTCGCAAGTGCTAGCTGAATTCATCTTCGACTTCAGCGCCAAGATAATCCCTGAAGTCGAACATGAAGCCTCTTGTACCGTTTCCCTTCAACTTGACCTATGGGTCCTACACACCGACGACGCTTCTAATGCGTCAGGATCGAGACTAGGACTCGTACTTGAGGTCCCAACGAGCAAGGTAATCCGCCAATCTATACGACCCCAGATATGAATAACAACGAGGCCGAGTACGAGGCCGTTATTGCAGGACTAAAACTAGCCCTCATATGTGGAGCCCGACGAGTTATCCTTCGGTGCAGTTCACAACTTGTGGTCAACCAAGTAACAGGGACTTATCAGATCAAGTAGCAAAGGCTACAAAAGTACCAAACAGAAATCCACAAACTACTTTTGACGAGTGCCGGCTCGACCAAATACCTCGAGCTCAAAACACCGAGGCAGACGGCCTCGCCAAGTTAGCAACACCAACAAAAAGCATAAATAGAAAGGACAATGTCGTCACATTACTCCACTCATCATTAGATCAACTTGAGGCACACTTTGTGAACTTAACTTGGGACTGGCGCAACCGTATTATAACTTACTTGCAGGACGGAGCACTCCCGACGGACAAAAAAGAAGCAAGAAAGCTCTAAATTCAGGCAGCTAGGTACAACATCATCGACAACGACCTATACAAAAGGACGTTCATCGGTCCTTTGGCAAAATGCCTGGGACCAAACCAAACCAAGCGAGTACTCGAAGAAGTACACGAAGGCCATTGCGGCGCTCACACCGGTAATCGAGCACTCGTCAGATGCCTCATATGGGCCGACTACTATTGGCCCACCATGAAAAAAGAAGTCACAGGCTTCGTCAAAAAATGCGAACAATGTCAGAAGTACGCCCCCATGATACACCAAGCAGGCGATTCAGTCATGTCACCCTGGCCATTCATCAAATGGGAAATGGACATCGTAGGGTCGCTCCGAGTCGGGCGAGGTAATGTATGTTTCCTTTTAGTTTTGACTGACTACTTCTCTAAATGGGTGGAAGCAGGTGCCTTCGCCCAAATACGCGAACAGGAAGTCATCACATTCATATGGAGAAATATAATATGTCGTTTCGGCATCCCAAAGGAAATCAGTTGTGATAAGAGACCACAGTTCAACGGGAAAAAGATCGCATAATTCTTCGAGAAGTGGCACATCAAGCGCATACTCTCCACGCCATATCATCCCGCCAGAAATGGTCAGGCCGAATCCTCCAACAAAACCATATTAAACATCATGGAAAAGAAACTCGGGGACGCTAAGGGATTGTGTCCAGAACTGCTACCAGAAGTGTTATGGGCATACCGCACTACGCCAAAGACAAGCACAAGAGAAACTCCATACTCTTTAGTTTACGTCACAGACGCAGTCATACCAGTCGAGGTCGGAGAGCCAAGCCTAAGATACTCCAATGAAAGCGGACCAAACAATGTCGAGAGCAGAAAGCAAGATCTCAACGAGATAGAGGAACAGCGAGATATGGCATACATAAGGATGGTCGCCCAAAAACAAAGAGCAGAACGATACTACAACAAGAAGGAAAAAGTTCGACCACTCAAAGTCGAGGACTACGTACTCAAGGCTAAAACACAGGCAAGAAACGACCCAAGAGAGGGAAAGCTAGGAACCAACTAGGGCTGACCATATAAGATCATCACATCAGTTAACAAAGAATCATTCCAGTTAGAAACAATGGAAGGGAAACTGTTTCCCAACAACTGGAACGTCGCTCATCTCAAGTACTTCAACTTCTAAAAATAGACACCCTCTAAGTCGTACTCTTTTTCCCTTATCACTCGGGTTTTATCCCTAGATGGGTTTTACCGAAGAGGTTTTTAATGAGGCGATGAAGGGGGCGCCTCGAAGTTCGAGCTGGTTATTCATCGCTCCACCTTTCGCCTACTCCAACTAGACCGATGAAGGGACTAGGTAGATGGAGAACTTCTCAAATGTATATGATAAACAAAGTATGTAACATTATCCAATGAAATGAATAAACAAAGCAATACGCAACATTTCTTGGCACAACTCCAAATCGCTCTACTCCACATACATTCGACCTCGCTCGAATCATTTACATTCGACCTCACCCGAATCATTCACATTCGACCTCGCTCGAATCATCTACATTCGACCTCGCTCGAATCATCCACATTCGACCTCGCTCGAATCATCTACATTTGACCTCGCTCGAATCATCTACATTCGACCTCACTCGAATCATTTACATTCGACCTCGCTCGAATCATTCACATTCGACCTCGCTCAAATTATTTACATTGACCTCGCTCGAATCATCTACATTCGACCTTACTCGAATCATCTACATTCGACCTCGCCCGAATCATTTACATTCGTCCTCGCTCGAATCATTCACATTTGACCTCGCTCGAATCATTTACATTCGACCTCGCTCGAATCATCTACATTCGACCTTGCTTGAATCATTTACATTCGAACTCGCTTGAATCATTCACATTCAACCTCGCTCGAATCATTTACATTCGACCTCGCTCATATAATTTGCGGTTGACACCGCTCAAAGTATTTACACTCGACAATCGACAAAAGATTGACCCCAAGCCAGCCGATGATCGTCCCACTAAGAATAACATCGCAACGGAATAAGGCAAGAAACAAGAAGGCAAAACATATAAGAAAAGGTAACCATTCCATTACAAACTGATCAGGTTACAAAACTCGTTTCTTTTACAACGGGCCCGAACACACCCTTCCAAAAACAAAAACAAAAAGAAAACATCAAAAGTCAAGCACAAGGCACTAAGTCGCATCATACCCTTCAGCATATTCGTCATCATACCAGGGATCAGAAGCAAGCCCATCCACTACATCATCATCATCGTCGTCCTCACTAGGCGAATCGGGAGCATAGCCGCAAGCTTCATGGGCTGCCCGTGCTTTAACATGAACATCGGCGAGTTCCTCCTCAGAGACCTTCCCGGTGACCCTCAACAACCTAAATACGTCCAGCTGAGCCTCGGTATGAACCCATATCTCGTATGACTCCCGCGACATGCTCGTATCAGCGGAAGCTTGAGAAGCAGACGGACAGGCCATATGTTCTTTCTCAGCCCTCAGAACCACTATCTTCTCATTGAACCTCGCCAGTTCTGCCTCCAAACCTCCAACCTCCAACCTGATCCTCTAATCTTTCCATTGTGAGCACTGAAGTCTACGCTTCATTAGCCCGCTCAGGCCTACAGACGCATAATGTTCCCGCCAGTGCCGCCGCCTCCGCTATCGAGGCTGTCCTAACTCGTTCCGCCAGCTTCAACTCCTCATCCTTGGCATCTAAATCGGCCCTCAAAGCGGTATCCCTCGCCTCACTCTGATCAAGTTCCGCCTTCAAGGATACCACTCGCGCCTGGAGGTCTGAATTCTCAGCCATCACTCCCTTCCCCAGTTCGAGTTCGTCCTCCTTGGACTTCAACGCCTCTTCCAGCTCGCTACACCGAGATGGATTTCAGTATCTCCTCATCCTTCTCTTTTAGCTCCTCGTCATTCCCCCTAATCTCGTCACGTAATTCCTGGAACTGCCCGTCTTCACCGACGCTCCTGACCACCTTCCGATATTTGGAACGGTATTCTCTGTACTTGGACTTCATCCTCTTATATTGAGCCACCCTCTCCTATTTCCCCTGGTCGCGCTAAATAGCGAGGATAAGAGTCTGACAAAAAGGGAAAAAGAATATAAGTTATTCAAAGTAAATTGATACTAGCAAAGCATACGAAAGTGTAGGAAAGACACTCACCCGCAGAGCCATCCCAGATATGCCAAGGGAAAGGTCAGTGTCTGTAAAGTCTTGTTCTCGGCCTCGGCACACAAAGGGGCGAACGACGGTGCCACACGCTCAGTATCAACCAAAAGGTTGAAGTCCGCGGGTATGACTATGTGACGGTTAGGACCCTCCGTCCTTATCTCCATGTGACTCTTCCTTTCAGTAAAGGATTTAACCTCGTCTTCGATGCCGGAACCCAAATCGACATCCCCCACGCCGGAGTCACTACTCTGTCTCGCCCTGGACGAAGAACTACCACTTATAATTTGTGCAAGCTCCACGCCGCTACTGACTTCCTCAGCCTTGGAAGGCCTCTCTCCCATGGAGTACTCGGGCATAACGCCCGTCTCCTTGGAAAGAAATATTTCTAACCTCGTCCCTAGGATCAAAGTCCTCTCCGACCCTTCAACAGCTACGACATCACCTCTTCCTTGGCGATGGCTCCTCATCATGAGAAGGTTTGTCAGTAAGAATAAGGACTTGCTGAAGTGGGATATCACCTACAAAAACTATATCGGAAGGGACGGACCCCTCTGCTCGTTGAGTCCCAGTTGCGCCTCTCGTGGATTCAACCAAAGTGAACTCTCTCGCACCGAAGCCGCCTTTTGACGGAAGGCGAGAGCAGGTCTTCACTTTCTTGGAAGCCCGCCGACCTAATACAAGTAAGAAGAGTCAGAAAACGCTAAGGGATTCGACCAAACGAGATAACCAAGATACTTACGAGGGGGGATCTTCGGTCCACAGCGCTTGTAGAAAGAAGACCAGTCGCGAATCCCCACGACATGAGGAAACATGCGAGCCAACCAATCCTCCATGTCCAGAATGAGGGGGGAGAACGCTTTACGGCTGTAAACGAGAAAGCGGTAAAGAAATCGAAAAGAACAAAAAATGACAAAGAACGAATGACAGAAAACACGAGGAAATACTTACGGTGGTAATTCCATTTTTTGGGAAACCCGATCGGGTCTTCCACCAACTGATTAGTTCTGACGAAGAAGTATTTGCGCCAAAATAACCGACTCGCCTTATCATCCATCCCGGCCACTAATCCGTCCCACGATTCCGCAAGTGTATCATGGTGCCCCGAAGAAGGTGGGTGAAAATAAGTGTAGTAGGTGGCGAAGGTCGACTCCACAGCCAGCCAGCTTCGCATACTTGGTCAGCATTAAGAATATCTTATAATAATAAGGAGAGATATGTGCTGGACAAACGTTATAAAAGCGGCAAAACTCTTCGGCTAACTTAGGAAGGGGCAAGGTGTAGTCGATCGTAGACGGATAGACGTAGAAGGCACAGAGCCCAGGATGGTGAACCTGAACCGTGTCGCCTACCGCAGGAATGATCTCGATTTTTAGACGGGATGCGATACTTAGTTCGCATCTCTGCCAGTTCAGCCTCCCCCATTTCGGAAAGCTCAGGTTCAGGGGCAGGCACATCCCCCTTAGGGAAATCGTTTCTGGATGCAGGGGTTTTAGGCACCACCTCTTCAACGGTAGGGAAGCTCTCGTCTCCCTCAACCGAAATCCCTTCATCAGTAGAAAGGATAGCTATTGACAAAGGAGCATCGTCAAAAATAACGTCATGACTGCAATGAGAAGTCGACATGATGACTGTGATGGATCAAACAATGGAAGGAAAGGAAATAGGGATCAAGAAAGGGGCAGAAGAAGTTAAGAAAAATAGGTTGCAGAAGGAAGGGAAGAGAAGCACAAGCGATAAAAAGTATCAAAAGAGAGAGAGACGGTGAAAGTTTTGAATGAATAATCCTTCATCTATTTATAGAGTTGGGTGGCCTCAAAATCGAGGCCAAAAGCTACCTGTAAACACGAGAATCGAAGCACCAACATTACAGACATTACATGGGGAAGATGCATAATGATGACGCGTGTGACGATAACATCATCTGACGCCACTTGTGTCATTCGCGGCCTTAACGAACGTCAATTACCTAGTTACGACCAAATTTCCTCCATAACGGACGCAGAGTAATCCGCTCACCAAGGACGAGGGGTCCACATCCTTGATAAGCGGAGGGACTAACTGTATTGGTCGAAATATGGATCAAACTTAACAATGTTAACGGTCGAGGTCGAAGCTTGAGTCGGCAAAGGTCGAAGCTCGAGTTAGCCAACAGTTAGGGATAAAGGCCCTAATTCAAACAAGGTCGACGTCAGAAATCTATAGTAACAGTAGTATAGTTTTAAATTAGAAAAGAGAAATTTCTGTTAGGATATTCCCTCCCTTGTACTTTTTTAGGGTTCCTTAAAGAATGTCCTATATATATAGGATACAAAGGGGAGCAAAAAGGCATCTGAAACTCTCGGAAAGAACATTTTGTAATATTGACTATTGAGAGAATATATACTGCTTGTCTTTTCTATTGATTCCCAAGTTAAAAGACATTTTGTCATATACAAGATCCAAGAACACTGTATTTCATCCACGTTGCTCGTCATTTGCTTTGCTGACAACGAGATAGTTGACTATCATCGCTTGGTATTCGGACGTGTTATCCTTTATTATTACATTTATTGTCATTACATGCATTTATTCCATTCATTCACTCATATATTCATTATCAATCATCATCAGCATCTTTGACTAGTATTTAATACTACGGCACTTTCATTTCACTCATTTATCATCATATTCACAAATCTAATAGTGATTAAGCTTAAGTAGGATTAACTTTTTGTTTTACCTATTAAGTCCCTCATAAAAATATTTATCATATTTTTTGTAAAATAATGCACAAATCATGTAGTTTTAATGTTGTTTTCGTCTCTGGAATTGTTGTGGATAGGACAAAGTTAAATCTTTTTATGCATGCATTGGATATAGATTTGCAGTACCTTGGGTTTGTGTCCATTAAAAGATGAAATCAAACTTGTGTATTGGAAAAGAGAAATGAGGAAATATTAAATATTAAAACAGGGAAACTACTTTATTACGCACATAGGAAAGTTGGAAAAGTTTTGGGGGGTGGGGGTGGGGGAAGTACCTTTGAGAATATTCCCAAATAGAAGAATGACAAAAGATGGGTCCCACCATGTTAGTTTAAGCCTTTAAGGTAATGTATTGTTATTAGTATTTGGTTTGCATTGCAACTTGAATGAATACATCATCTAATTAGTTTTACTAGGTTAAAAGTACTTTCTTCTCAAGACCTTTGGTATTTTTGTTCTTCTTCTTTTTGGAAATCGTACGAGAATGTACCCAGAAAAAGGACGCTATTTATCAATAACTAGCCATATTAATTTACAAAAAATAGCTCAAAAAAATTAGAAATCTATATATTATTAAAAGGAGAGGTTATTGAGAATAATAGAATAAAACATAAAATACAATATATCTTCTATTATATTATTAAAAAAAGTAGCATACAAAAATTTAAATAAAATAATATGCTAGTAAAGTTTCTATTAACAATGCAATAATATTAAATATTGAATAATATAATAAAGAAAAATACGGAACAAGCCTATTATTCGATGCCTATATAAGTCTCATTAATTTAATATAGATTTTATTCATTAAAATACAGATAATATTATTGAGAACAACATGATAAATTTAACATAAAAAAATATTTCGACAACAATAAAATATATATTTTCCACATATTATAAAAAGAAAGTAGTTAACAAAACTATCAAATAAAGTAATATGCTAATAGTTTTTTTTATTAATAATGCAATAATACTAGATATTGTATAATATAATAAAGAAAAATACAGAACAAAAAAGTTATTCAATTACTATACAACTCTCTTTAATTTAATAAAAAAATTATTCATTAAAATTCAGATAATATTATTGAGAACAATAGGATAACATTTTTAAAAAAATTATTTCAAGAGTAATAAAATATATATCATCTATTATATGACAAGAAGAAAGTAGCAGACAAAAATATCAAACAAAGTAATATGCTAATTAACATTACTATTAACAATATAAATATTGGATAAGTATAATAAAGAAAAATATAGAATAAAAAAATTATTCAATGACTATACAAGTCTCCTTAATTTAATAGAGATTTCATTCATTAAAATGCAGACAATATTATTGAGATTATTAGAATAAATTTAAAATTTAAAAACTATTTCAAGAGTAATAAAATAGATATTCTCTATTATATTATAAAAAAAAGTAGTAGACAAAGATATTAAACAAAGTAATATGCTAATAAAAATTACTCTAAACAATGCAATTATATTAAGTATTGGATAATATAATAAAGAATAATACATAACAAAATAGTTATTCGGTGACTATATAAGTCCCTTCAATTACATAAAGATTTTATTCATTAAAATTCAGATAATTTTATTGACAACAACAGAATAAAATTTAAAATAAAAATATTTCAAGATTAATAAACATATATTATAAAAGAAAGCGAGCTAAAAAAAATATCAAACAAATTAACATGCTAATAAAAAAATTCTATTAACGATGTAAAAATAGAAAATATTGGATAATAGAATAAAGAAAATATAGAATAAAAAAGTTATTCAACGACTATATAAGCCCCTTTAATTTAATAGAGATTTTATTATTGGTATATCATATCGACAAACAAGATGCCAATTAAATTTATTAAAGCAATGCAATCTAATATGTTCAAACAAACTCGATCACAATTTAATTTAATTAATTTTTTTAATATTGACCGCGCATCGCGCGACAGAAAAGTTATTTAATGACATATAAGTCCTCTTAATTTAATAGAGATTTTATTATTGTGTATATCATATTGAAAATTAAGATGACAATTGAAATTTATTAAAGCAATATGATCTAATATGTTCAAATAAGTCGGACAACAGTTTAATTTAACTAATATTTTTTAATATTGACCGTGAATCGAGCGGGTACGACTACTAGTGATATATAACATTTGAAAATATAGGTAATTTTTTTTTTCAATGGATGTTATTGCAATATTTGAAAACACATAAATGTGGAAATATAAATTTTTGTAGCAAGATTGGAGATGATTTAGAGTGGTTTGATATCAAATTTCAGATTTAAAATTAAGTTTAAAAAATTCTTCTGCCACACATGCATCAAACATGTAGCACGCATGTATCTTCCGCACATGTATACATGGATATACATTTAGTATACATTTGATAGACATATGATACATGTGTGATACACATGATCTTTTTCAATGTTCATCTTGTGTACTTCGAATTTGGCTGAAGTTTCAGTTCAAACCACCTCAAGTCTCCAACAAATCATCCCAAAATTGAAAGTCACGTGTCTTAAGATAGACCCAATCTATTCTAACCACACCCACTCGAAATAAATTCCAATTTTGATAATCCAAAGGGTCTTTTGGAAACAGCTTCTCTACTCCATCGGGGTAGAATTAAGGCATGCATACACACTACTCTCCCTAGACCTCACTTGTTGGATTTTACTGGTTTGTCTTTGTTGTCGTCGTCGTCGTTATTGTTGTTGTTGTTGTTGTAAGCTTATGCAAACTTCAATAGCGCTGTCCATGGCGCTTTTAGTTTAATCCTTGATCCAATCCAAAAATAGTGGTTTCTAAATCGATTTAAGGTGCTTAATTCTCCAAATTTCAACTTAAAGGAAATAAAATATTGTAATATTACTTAAGTCTCAAATTTGAACTGTGTTGTTGTTTTAGCAAAAGAGATGTGTTACAAAATGATATTTGGGCTATTTTTGGTATTAATACTGTGAGAAACTGGATAAGTAAGAAAAAATGGCATTACTTTACATAAATTCTCTCAGTGCATTGGTATATGCTTTATTTTGCTTTAATAGGTCAGAGTTTCAAACCTCAACTAGCATATTTTTTTGTAAATATTTGAAGACAATATTTTTTTTCTAGACGTACAATAATTGAAGTTATTATTTTTATACTTCTATAAATTTTAACATCGCTTATAAAATTTTTTGCGTACGCTCTTGGATGGTGTGGTGTCAGTCCATGGAAAAAGAAAAAAAGGTATTGAAACTTTGATCTTCCATTTAAATAAAATAGAAAATCCGACAAAACTCCGTGGTACAGTTGTAAAATGCAAGTATAAGCACAAAATGTTAATGCAATTTTCAATAGAATGAATCTAATACAATACCAATAAAAATAGTATATGCATTACGAATCCCTTGATAGCTTTTTATAATAGAAAAATTTATACAAATGTCTCAAATAAATCTTAATTTACCAATTTTTAGTTATTAATCATAAATTTATCAAAATTAGTCAATAAATTAAAAAAATCAAATAATAGGGTTCTTTCTCTCAATGGGTATAGTTGAAATTCATTGAAAATATATAGATAAGTCAATATACAAAATTTGAGGAAGATTGGAGGTGATTTGGACTGATTTTGAATCAAAATTCGTAATTAAATCGAGTTCAAAAAAGTCTTTTGCGACACATGTAGCAAACATGTATCCCGTATGTATCTCACACACATGTATACATGGATATATACGTGATACATAATTTATACAAATATGATACATATGTGATACACAGTGTGATACAGATATTATTATTTTCATGTTCAGTTTTTATTTCGAATTTTCAATTCAAACCACCTCAAAACTTCACCAAATCATCCCAGAATTGAGATTCAAGCTCCTTCATTTGTGCCCAATCTATTCTAATAACACTTACTCAAAATAAAGCAAAAATTTGATATTTTTTTTTCCTATAAATAATTAATTGGCTAATTTGACTAATATTAATAATATTTTATTAATTGACTAATTTTTGTAATGAGCTATTTATAAATGGACGTAGCTGATAATTTCCCTTTATAATATGCTTGTTCGGTGTGTAATAAAAACAAGGCGATTTATTTCCCTTATTAAACTCTTGTGTTCAAACAAAATTAAGACTCAGCAGGAAAAAGTCAAGCAAATGACGTACAAAGAAAGTTTCTATTTTTGGAAACTAAAATTTAAAATAAATCATGCAATTGGATCAACTTGTAAGAGTGACGACAAAGAATGGGGCCCCATCTCACGGAAGCAGAAAAAGCCCACCGTTGGAGCCTTATACAGCCTTTCAAGTTTCAACCTATTTACTTAAGAGACATTTTAGTTCTTATACCATATAGGAAACTATATTACTAAATATGTTCATGATTTAAAAATTACTCGTGTTGTTAATAGTTTTTTTTACAAAACAGATACAATGCATTAAATACAGAATCTTAGTAGATATAATCTTCTTATTTAGGCGCTAAAATTAAGGAAGTAAATATTCTTTCAGATATTTCATTAAATAAGAAATCATTGTAGTATTAAAATTCCTTATTTAGGTGCGCTAATATTGGGGAATTAAAGATTCTTTCAGAAATTTTCAAACGCAAATCACGCTGTATTAATTTTCGTCTCTTTCTATTCAATGTACCTAGTTTGTAGATATTTTGTAGATAAATTGTAGATTATTTGTATTTTGATTG